>VUQK01043681.1:20707-39515 GCA_015106715.1 Bujurquina vittata | reverse complement strand
TCTGCTCAGAGCGTGAGACTGCTAAACTCCTCAATTCGTTAGGTTGACTGTATTTTTAATTATTTTTTAACCAGAAGCACAGCTGTTTTGAGTGGACTTTGACTTCCCTTTACTTCCTCCTTCCTGCCTGTCTGAGCGCACTGCAAGGAAGTCGGCGGCAGTGATGACCTAGGGGGGAAGATGCGGGCTCATCACTGAGAAAAGCCTGGTTCAAATCCCCGCACTGGCATCACTGTGGGCCATCGAGCAAGGCCCTAAATGCAGAGACTGAATTTCAGTGCATGTATGTGACCAAAAAAGCTCTTTTTCTTCTTAAAATCCTGCAGCCTCTGACGCTTTCAGAAATATGATTTTTAAAAAATGTGCCATTTCAATGAATGTAATTTCATGAATCAAACAACACACTGAGCAGGATGCACACACACTCACACACATAAGCATCCCCCCCCCAACTAAAAAAACCAAAACAAACCAAGAAAAGACTAATGCCACCCACGGTGCATGTTCACAATATTATTTGATGTTTCCTGTGAGCTTTTGACTTCCTGTCAAGCAAAGATGAGTTTGACAAATGACATAACATCAGCGGCATTACGCAAGAGTTGCTTTTTTTAGTCGCATTAGTGTTCAGATGCAGGTGCTCTGCAATATTTACTTATTATATACTTTATTTTATTGCATTTTAACTTTCAGTGTTTGTGATAATGCGGGGGGTGTTTCCTAAAGACTGAAACGCAACACTGTGTGAAGCACTCGGCTGTACAGCTGCAGCAATTGCATGATTAACTGATCGCCGACTATTGAATGTCAATCGTAGCTCTGTGATGCGCCCGGCCTTCCACCTATGACTGCTGGGAAAGAAGGATATGCGGTTAGGAAGAGGGATGGATGGAGGAACTATTCTGATAACAGAGTAATTAAAAAAAAGGAGCAAAAATCCAGATTCCAGCATTTTCTGCTTCTCATGCTCGTCTGTGATGGGAAACTCGTCCTGTTGTAGCAAACAGACTGAGATCTTGTGGTGTTCATGGGCTGAACATTAATCGGATAACGGAGAAAATATCTGCACAGAACATCCTTGTGTGAAGTCGACCTGTCATGCCTTTCTTTACCTTCTCATCATATATCTCCTGTTTCAGTAAAAATGATGAGCTCAGTGTGATTCCCATGAGACGAAGCTCAGGCTGCTCGCCGTGCTGGATCTGCATGGCGTCACTTAGAGAAGGTATCCCTGAGGGGAAGCCCCGCCCACCTGTTGGTAAAACCTTCTGTTTTTGAGGGGGCAGCCAATCAAAGGAAGGTTGGCCTAAAGAGAAAAGGAAGGACCGCTTGTTTCAGGATGAACTGAGAGGCTGCACCGAGGCTTGCGTGAGTTTAAATGATTTTCAAAGCCGCCTAGAAGAGGATAAAAGCATGAGCAGGTCTCTTTTAAATAGCGGCCGGTAGGAACGCAGACTCGTTTCTGTCACTCTGTTCTTCGACGTCCGCTAAGGAATGTGCCGTGGAACAGAACCTGACCTTTCAGCCACTTGGCTTCATTACACAGAGATTAACTTGGCTCATGTTTGGCTCAGTCATAATCACCCCCGAGTGCATCGCACTGCGCACTAATGTTCTGATGTTACACGTGGACGTCGGCACAGTGAGACGGATTGCTGCGACGGGTCAGACTCTATGACGGTACCCTTCTGTCTGCTGCTGCTGCTCTTTCATTCACGGCTTCGTTCTGGGAACAAACGAGCTCTGCAAAAAGCAAAGGCAGCAGTCCCACACACTGCTGCTGAAGTACAGTAGACGCCCCTAAATCTGCGTGTCTTTCTCTCTCAATTGTGCTGCAGTGCAGAATCCAATCTAACAGTGTTGCACTAATCCAGCAACTTTGGTGTTAGAAGACTTCACTGCAATTTAGATTGACCCCAGTCAACCAGGGCTGTGGATTATGGTCTTAAAGACGCTCCACGTTGCCTCAGATGAATCTTTGTAGATCTGAGCTGCAGCGTACGTCGCACTCTGCACTGTAAGTAAATATGGAAAACACTCATCGCTTACAAATCGGTTCCTCCAGGATTTCATGCACACTCGAACAGTCCAGAGAGCTTTGCCTGTGGCCCGAGGCTTATGCACTTACATGTGTTGGGAGACAAAAGACCTTTATGCAATGACTAAGCCATTCATCGCTCTAAAATAGACAAGGGGTTCAGTGTTATCACAGACTGAGGGTCACGTATGACACAAAGCTGAAACACAAAGTCTGTGCTTGTTAATCAAATTTAGAGTTTCTTAAAATTCAATCTAGAATCAGAACCGAGAGCTGGCCTGCCGCTGTTTGCCATCCTGCAGGTTACAGGGGCGCCTTCTTGTTGGAAAGATTGGCCTCAGGGTTGTCATTAAGCTGGAGCTTCAGCTCTCAAAGCTAAAAACACTACATGACACATTATCATCGTCATTTTAAGGGTCATTTATTACGCCAGCAGAGCAATGTGTTATGTAAGACTTTGTCTCAAATTAAGATGTTTTTACAGAGGTATGAACAAATCTATGTACATTTAGGAGAACAGAAACCATTTGTTCATTGATATTTTCACTTATTTCTATAAAGAGACCAAAGCGGATCTAAGAAGACAGCAGTTATTACAGGAAGCACAGCGATGGATCAGTTACTGCAGATGAAACCTTCGTCAGAATGGGCATTTTTTTTTTAAAATAAATGCAGAGCGGTTTACTAAATATGAAGCTACAGCAGGCGGGAAAGCTGCCACAAAACCTTCCAGGAAACGTCAAACTTAAAAGCACAACAGCGCTGACATGTGGGGGCGTGTGCTGTGGCGGATCCTCCGGGTTTTTTCAAGAGGCCTCCGTGGATCGGAACCGTTGCTGTTCACCCCCAAAGATCCTGGCTGGGTTTGGGGATCAATTTGTGCAGAGGCCGTCTTTCCCCATTTTCTTTTCCTGGTGTTTGTTCCCGATGGGAGCCGCAGGATTTGTGTTGGGCCTGCACTAATACTGAACCGGGTGGGATGTCATAAAGAGAGGAAGGCCAAGACTCAAGGTTTGCTGATGGGCCATTACCCAGCCAGATAGGATCAGTTTACTAACCTCCTTGGTTTATCATGGTGTTAATTATTGAGCTTTGAGGAGCTGGTAGGCTGATTTTTGAACTTTTTAGGCAGATTGAGATTATGGTTATAGATATTTTGTGGTTGTGGTGATAAATTCGCGTGGTTAAGAAGCAGAGACTAACAAAAGAGCTGCAGATTACGCCACCATTAGGCCGCCGCATAACAATGTTGCATGCCACTCTCGTGTATTTGCATCGCTTAAAGACTTTCTTCCTTTGAATTGTCCTACATTGTGTGCCAGGGCAGAGCGATGGTAGTGCAGTTGAGTCCATGAAAGGTGATTAACACAACACCAAAGGAAAGGTCTACTGTAGCTTTGAAAGCCTGGAGCTCACGGGTGAGTGCTGTCCATTAGGTCAGAGGATTAGCTTGGGTTAATGGAGTTGGAGGAAACAGGATATACTGCATGGCAACTTTTACAGCTCACAACCTCATTTAGATTTTTTGCTCTCCTGTTTTAAAAGAAATTTTAGGAAGGCAACCGATGTGACTGTATCACCTCCATCGTGAACAGCAATATAGCCATATTTATCACTGATTAATTATGGACCGTTTGGGAGGATTACCATTTATTCTATTATTGCAGTTACTACTCATGGCTTGCATAACTTTAAGACTTTGATGGGTTTTGGTGTTTTTCCATCCAAATGTAACAGAACGTCTAAAAAAAAAAAATTCTTCAGAAAACAAGCAAAAAGAAAATACGTAAATGATCTACTTTTCCAGCCATTATATGTGCTATTTGTTTCTGTCGCTCTGCGCTGCATGGTCACCGCCTGCACGGCTTACATAGCTGCAATGAACTGCTGTATGCAACAACATCTGCACTGACAAATACAGCAGAATTAAATTAAAGTCAATTTGTCAGTTACACTAAAGCTGCAGGAAACCAGGAAACTGTATTTCAACGTATACGATTCATTAATAGTGGATCTATTATGCATTATTGCCTGTCATATATCTCCTGTTCTGCTGGTGGATGCGGATATTTTTCAACAAATCCCAAACTCAGGTGGCAGACTGATCGAAACACTCCCTTTATCGCGTGTTTTCTACTCTTAGATCTCTGTGATGTCAGTGAGAACAGATATCCTTATATGGTCACAGCTCTGCCTGTGAGCACAGAAGCCCCATCCACCTTCTGTTTTAACCACCTGTTGACCAGGATTAGCCAATCAGAACAAAGCTAGCTGGACTTAAAAGGTTCTTTTAGGTAGCTGCTCTGATTGTCCCTGGACCTGGGTAAGTGTTAGTGTAGGCAAGCGTAGAGCTCACCACTTGATGCCAGTGGAAGGAGAGACCTCAAATACTAATCTGAAGCTTACAGGACAGGAGCTCCCCAGATATATTTGGACGGCCCGAGCTGTGTGAGACAAGCTGACTAAGACGAGACGTCACAAGAAAGGCGGCATTTTAGCGGTTCGTGTGCAAGGTGTCCACCTGGGTTTCTAAAGGTTACCTTGGTGGCAAATTTAGATTCGGAGTGTGTATGCCCCCAGCTTCTTCCTGTGTGTGTTTGTGTGTGGGTAGCTCTTTCAGAATTTCCCATTAAATGTAGCCGAGGCACTGAAGGGTGCAGAGGAACAGCCCTGGCATGTTGATTAATGGCTTCATCAGGAGTAGTGTGTCAGTGTCTACATGGCTCTCCTGCACCGCCGTAACAATAGCTTTACACCTAAGGGACACGGCCTGTCAGACACACCAGCCTGCATCCATCCCTACGCCCTCTGCGTGGAGAAAGGCACTGAAACTGACGCCATGTCACAACAACACGCTGCTTTTCTCTCTGGTGGCCTCATTTTTTATGAAAGGTTTGCTAACAGTTGTACCGCTCGTGCAGCACTGATGTCCAAGGTGCTGACATAAAGCATTTGCATGGCACCTTCCCCTGCATTATTAAACACACATTATGTGCAGTGTGCATTTGCTTAGAGTTGCGTTTACTTACAGCTTCCAAATTTAAGGGGACAAGCATGAGCATCCATTGGGAAGTCCTCCAGTTGCATGGGACACTCAGCAGAGATAGTAAGCCTGAAAGAACAAGGCAGAAAATGAAGTGTGCAAAATGAGACGTCACCATTATGATCACTGTTTTCACAATTAAACACAATTAAACTGCCTTAAATTATCAGTAGTAGTATTGTTGTTATTATTGATTCATTCTGGTTGTTTTTTAATGTAGTAAAAAAACAACAAACCAAACTTTCACTGCCTTCATCCGTCTCTCAAATAATTAACAGTAGAGTGAAAAGCATGCGAGCCAGCAGAGGGCGCCATGATAAGCTGCAGAGTTTTATTCTGTGGCGAGAGGATGCCGCCTGCCTGTGGCAGCACACAAATAAAGCTTTGCTGGAGGGAAAAGAAAATGAGCTCATGTTGGATATCAAGTGTGAACACAGCTCATCTTACACAAGCAGCCAGAGGACCGCCGGGCCTTGTGTAACACTGCCATCTGCTGGCCACATGGAGAACGTGGCTGCACCATGGCAACAGGACAAGGATGGACTTTGATCTGCTCTGCTATGTTTCACTGGGAATAACTACATTCATCCAATAGTCGTGTTTTCTGTTTCAGCATATAAACCCTGAAGTCACAATGCTGATGGGGATTAAAAACACTAAGTAAAAACCAACCGCAAGATTGAACTTAAGCTTCCAAAAATATCAAAGATGCGATTTTTCAAAAGAAAACATGTGCATAAAAGTGCCCAAATCATCTAAAATATTATTATTATCATTATTAGTTTGGGTTTTTTGTTTTGGTTGGGTTAAACCTTGCAGCCACAAAAGCATTTTATTTATTTATGTTATATTTATGATTGTAGTTTTAATAAATACTTAATGACACTATCAGACTGTTTGGAATCAAGGCCCTGCTGGCACACTGATACTCCTCACAGGACTCAACATTAAAAGTATTTATGATAAGAACAATGAGAGAGAGAGAGAGATGTTTTTTTACGTTAAACGTATTTTGCTAATAATAATTTTTACATGAGTGAAAGTTTAAATGCAGCACCCTCCCTTGTCTTGGGGTACTTTTGCCACCTTTTTCCTGCCACGCCTGTGTTCGGGTAATCCGTGCCTCAGTGCACAGACCAGCAGCTGTCTTGTTAACTCATGCAGTCAGGTGCTTCAGCACTCTGCAGTGTTGTCGTGTCTTTACCTGCAATACAAAGCGCCTCGAGGCGACTGTCTGTTGTCGAATTGGCGCTGTATGAATAAAATTGATTGCATATTTGCTGCGTTTCCACTTCAGTTTTTGATCCGTTATTTTGTGCTGCTTGCTCTTGGTGTAGCTGCAGCCACGTCTTCAGGGTCATGGGTCACATTCAGCCCAGTTTGATGTCAGGGGGGCTGCATCTGTGCATCCATTTCAAAAATCTGATTTTCCCTTTTTGGTTTAGGACCTTAAAGCACTTATTGAAAATATTCCCATGTAATCAACCAATCCTTTATAAAACATGATGAGAAAATACAGCTCCGTCAATGTGTAATCTATAGACCACAGTTGATGCTCAGAAATGCCAAACCTCCACTTTTTAATTCATTATAAGTGTCTAAAAATCTACATTATTGTATGATTCAAACGTCCCACCGAAATCAACAGATTAGATTTCCAAATATTTTACAACAAAGCTGGTGTAACAACACCAGGAAGAGCAGAGCATTTTATTGAAAAATGATCATTGTTAGTCATTTGTTAGTTTTAATTGCGGCAAAGTCATTTAGTGACTTTGCCGCAAAGCCCACAAAGGCAGTTTTCAATTTTCCCATCAGGTGAAACAGTGTTTCCGTTGTGATCCTGTGACAGAAGAAGGATTTCTTCATACTGAAGCACATCTGCTGTCTTCGGCTGTGTTGTGAAAATTATACGCACACCAGCACCGTACAAGAGCCTCGGTATGTGAAAAAGGGAATCGACTATGAATACAGATACGCCTGCGATTCACTGAATACTCTACAGAGCAAATTATAGGCCATAATAATCCGTTGCTGCTCACTGTCCTGTTCAGTGTGCATCGCCCCCTAGTGGAGTGACACCATTACAGCCAGGTTAGCTGACTCAAGGAGTGATTGCTCAAACAACGCGCTGAAAAATATACGCTTCGTATGGCTGACTTCGTTTTTCGGTTTGTTTTTGCTGCACTTGCAAAGGTGGCAAGAGACTCTTTGATTCCGGTGAGAACTTTCTGCATTCTCTGTTTTCTGTCTTTTTTTTTTATTTTTTGAAACAAGCTGTCTGAATATGACATGCATTGGACATTACCCATTTTTTAGGCGCAAATTTGGGGGTAATTATCGATGAAATAATGAAGGAAAAATGTAATTTAAGGCAACAGCATCACTGTTGTTATCCTGTCACTGCCACTGCTGATTTCACCGTCAGCAGTCACAGTATTGGCACAACAGCTGCTGTTGAATTTTATCCTATTTAATTAAATTCAAACTCAATTACATTTTATTTATACAGCACCAAATCGCAACAGTCGCCTCAAGGAGCTTTGTATTATAAGATACAGGCCCTACAATAATTACAGAGACAGAACAGCCAAACCCCCCCTGTGAGCAGCGCTTGGCGACAGTGGGAAGGAAAAACTCCCTTTTAACAGGAAGGACCCTCCAGCAGAAGCAGGCCCCAGCAGCCTAAACCTATAAGCTCCATCATGAAGGAAGGTTTTAAGCCCAATCTTAAAAATAGAGAGGGTGCCTGTCTCCTGAATCCAAACTGGGAGTTCGCTCCACAGAACAATAGATGGTTTTAAAAGTGTGTTCATAAAGTGTGCAAAACTGCAAACTGCTATCCGGGCCAGCCGTTTGCTTTGCAGAGCTCTTGTTTTGAGCATGACTAATATCCACAGTGGGGCTTTAGAGCGAATGCTCTGACTGGCTTCAATTAGCGAAACACATATCAGACCTTTATAAATCATCCCGACCAGTAAGCACAGAGCAGGAATATTAGCAGCTGATGAGAAGGATAACTGCTGCTACTGGTGTTATTTCACACAGGTACACGTTACTGGATTCACGGGAAACGTGTGTGCTGCGTTTCCTGGGAAGAAACTTTATGTTTCTCTGAGCTCTGCTTTCCTGCTGCAGCAGCTGGGGGCCACTGTACACTGCAGTAGGACTAATGCAGGAGAAGCGGGTAATACACGCATAAAATGTTTCGCTAATGAGCTCGTTCCCAGAACACAAACGCATTAATGGTCCACTGTGAACTCATTTCTAACGGCTCGTTGCACTAGAAACTGTGCTGCGGATTTGTAGCAATTTTGAACTAAGTGGATCAATAATGGGGGGGTTTTGGACTTGCAGCCAATGTCCATTTCCTCAAACTCCCTTTGTTAATATTTGATTTGCAGGATTTATTGACCTGATAAGACGATGACGTAGCACAAATGAAAAGTGGATGTAAATGAGATGGTTTTATCTGGGATATATCTGCTTCCACAGTGCAGACTCTAATGTATTATGCATCATAAGCCGTTCTCGGCACTAATAATGAGTGGATTGGTATGCTTTATGCAGCAGAAACTGAACAAGACGTTGTCCTGACCTGTGTGCATGCTTTAAAAGGGCCACAACGTGAACCCCCCCACCCCCCGTAAGTAAAGGTTTCTGTGATGTGGTGACACAGTTAATAGTAGAGAACAGAGCGCTGGGTCAAAGCAAACATTTCCACTTCCCCTGACCTCCAGTTTACAGTGTGAGGACAACATGATGACGCATCAATGCACCACTGAGACGCGGAGTGGAAGTGTGTGGGCTGCAACAGAGCAGCAGGGGTCTTAAAAACCATTACCAAAGGATTATCTCAGGCTGATGGAGGTTCCACTCATCTCTCTAGGTTTAATTGGATTATTCAATATCTCTAAACACGGCTGGCCAGCTCTTATGAGTCGAGGTTTCGAACGCAAGACTGCGTGTTTGCCGTTCACGGCGGACAACGGGCCGGCTGACCTCATGGTGTACAGAAGTGTGCCGTCATCCTTCAGCCGCAGCAGCTTGTTAGGTGTAGTCATATTGTGTGCGATGGACTTTTTCCCGTTGAGGAAGAAGGTGTCAGGGGTCCAGATGTTACTGGCCAGGAGATTATTCAGTGGAAGCATCTCCATCGGGCCTTTGAAGCAAAGTCGCTCATCTTTCCAGCTTTGGCGGAAGAACACGTCAATGGTGTATTCCTGCAGAGCGACAGCTCAGACCCGTGAATGTGAGAGAAGACATTTATGCATCTTAACACTTAGAGAGCATTAAAAGAAAAAAAACGTATCAGTGCCTCATGATGAACTTTAACCTTCAGGGGTCGTTTACGAGTGTGTCTACTGCTCCGTGAACTTTTCACAGCTGAGGAGAACGGAAAGCTAGGACGTAACACACGAGGACTGTCTAAGTGAATGTGCTTTTTGGGTTTTTAGCTTCTTATTGCATTAAAAAAAAACCATAATTAAAACATTTTAGAACGTCTGTTACAGATAAAGGAAATCGTACAGGTCTTAAAAACACAAATGGCAGCATTTAAGCATAAAGACCTAAGAGGGAAAGTTCAGGTGTTCACCGAGTTTTGATCGCTGTGTTTAAATAATTCACCTACCTGGGCCTCATTTTCACGCCTAATTTTTGAATGCATTTAGTGTATTGCAGTGTGACGTTACAGAGAGCGCTGTCGCATATAAAGAAAAGGGGCTCTTACCATTTCGGTGTCAGAGACTGGACCGAAGCTGGTGACAAAGATGTTGGTTTTGATCTCTGTCACCTTCTCTGTAAGAAGAGCGAGAGCACAAGCGGCATCATTCAGAACCTGCTCTGGAAAGCATGATGTAAGCTGCTTTTATTGATGCTCTGATTTTATTTATTTTTTATTTTTCCCCCCCTCCAAAACTCCTCCCAAATACTGATCTGATTTCGGGGCGTGAAGCCGCAGCATCTCTGTCTGCTTACACAATCACAAATCACGCTGCGATGACAGTACCCTGCTGGATGACCTTTACCTCAGGAACAGTGATAATCCTGCTGGCAACAAGATTAGTCCCCTCAGGGTCGTCCAGGGTCACATTGCAGAAAGCCTCCATACAAACTGCAGCCAGAAAACCTAAATCACAACACATACTGTATAGGCAGCAACAGTACAGTACGGCAGGTAATAATGTACAAATATCAGCATCATTATCTCCACCATAGGAGTTAATTTAAAAAAAAGAAAAGATTACCAAGAAAATACAAAATGCAGTGTGGTGGTCTTTTACTGCTTCAGGACCTGGATGGCTTGCCGTAATTGATGGAACCATGAATTCTGATCTTTAACAGGAAATACCCGGCTATCAAGCCGTGCCCTAAATCTGATTGAGATGCTTTGGCATGACCTTAAACAGGCCGTCTGTGCTTGAAAGCCCTCCAGTGTGGCTGAATTAAAACAATTCTGCAAAGACGAGTGGGCCAAAATTCTTTAGAGCAGCTTCTGAGTGGATTTTGTTTGCTTCAGACAGAACCAGGCTTGTTGTGTCCCCTTTTGTTGTCTCCAGCCTTGATGCTAAGCAAAGCAAAGAGACTGCATCAGTTATCTTTAGCAATAAGACAATTATCCTAGATTCTGTTTTCTGCTGGAATGGCACATTTAGTGGATTGGTTTAGCCTCCATCTTCTGTAGAGGTTGCAGTATGAGTGCTTCCTGGTTTGTGTGTCAGCTGAGCAAAAATGCTATCTTGGATTCTTTTTGTAAACACACAGATTTTAAGGAAATCTGCAGTTTGCATGGTGCACGGGCGCCATAATGCCCAGAAATTCTGCCTCTTGCCTAATTGTGAGTACTTTGTGCCAGTTGTAATCAGCTGAATCACAATCTCTCCCTTAATCACAGTAAAAACACCCCCTTGCCTGTTGTTGCGTTCGCTTTAATTGGACAGACGCAGACGCGGTATAGCCAACTTTCCCCCTGCATGCTGTTCAGTAATGCAAAGCATGCCTTATGTCTTTTCCATGTGTTTAGTATGGAGGACAGCTCTCATCATTACCACAGAATGAGGACAGAGGAAACGGCAGATTGCCACATTTCCTGGCCTTTTTGTGCTGCACAACCAACAACTATCATTTTCCGTCCATGCTGCTTGTATAAATGTGTGCACATGCATAGACAAACAGTCGCTCACACATAGTGCAGACTCACACAGAGCAAATTGGATTCCAGCATACTTTACTTGATGAAATATTCATGAATCTTTGAGTTAGGGGAGGGGGAAAAAGTTCCTCCGATATAATTCGGCATGTCTCTGTGGAGACAGCCCCATTCTGCACTTTTATTGTAGCCGTGCATCAAATTATCTATCTAAATGTAAAGTGGACGCTATACTTCTAATGGCTTGCGTCTCCATGAAAAAGATGTGAGGGAACTTATGGAAATCTTAAATGAAGCATTACTCTGTTAAGTGTAGTTTCCCCCCATCTAAGAGTCGTTTATTGGATGAGTCAGATCGGTTCAGGGGGGTTTCATCGCGAGAAGGCGTTTGATTGGCCGCTGCAGTTTTTCCAGTAGGCTCAGAGCTACTTGTTCCGACAGCACGTCTGTACCGCTGCATCTGCCTTTAAACTTAAATGCAGCATTTTCAAGGCACAGACTTGATGGTTAGAAAGCGAGTCAGTCTCTATGATGTGAACTTGAATCCTTTCTTCCCTCCATCTCCGCTTCCTGCTCAGTGAATGAGTGCAAAATTAAGACACACTCATTTAATTTGCCACAGTAAGTGAAGCCTCTGGTCCCCTGTGAACATTGGCTGATTGTGAAGGTCTCTTCAGTTTGTTGGGGTCTGATTACGTCCTGTAAATGGATCAAATATCAGAATATGGCACCAGTGCATCGTGAGAGCAATTTTGAGAGCATGTTGTACATCAGTGTTGATCGAATTTAAACTACATGCAAACTGTCCAGAAGTGCAGTCATTAGAAACAACTTTAAGCCGCGGTTGTATAATGTGTTTCAGAAATCCTCGCAGCTGTGCATTCTTGACATTCACAGTCAGTATTAAGCAACCTTGGCACATCCATCAATGATGAACCTCAATACAGCTCATCAAGACATTTTTTATTCACTCATCCTGGGCTGTATCGCTCTGTGAGGACACGAAGGTCAAGTCTGTATTTTTTTTTTCTTCAGAAAGAGAACGCTCTGCAGCGGTTATATAAAATATATTTTTTTGTGTACTTTAGACCAAATAAAAAAAATTACTTTCCAAAGAGAATCTAAATCCCTATAATGTGTGCAGGACTAAAGGCAACCAAAAATACGGTTTCATTTACATAAAAGGTTTGAAATGATTTGCAAATCACTGAATTTACATTTGAAACAATGTAGCAGGTGAGCAGGTTTATCATAGACTGTACATTAGAGATGGAGATATCCACTGTGGCAGTGGCTTTTGGAGTTTGGAGGGGTTTTTTTTCTAGCTTTTTAAAGTATTTTTTCTACCAGACTAAACATTTTATTTCTGCTTATTTCTGCTGTGAAGTTTGGGATTTTAATGTTAAAGTTTATGTGAATTGATTTGCATTTTGGGCCAAGTGAGGAACTGCTTTTCTTTTTTGTGTGTTGGCTTAATTTTCCAGCCTTAGGTTCCCACTTGTTTGTAACAGTGCACAAAGATAAATACAGACTCCATTTTGGAAAGTAAAGCTAACAGACACTACAATTAAATAACTGAATAAATTCAATGTTTTTTTTTAAAAGCCAAACAAATGAAACCATAAGTGCTGCATAGAACACTCTGAAACTGTATTTTTTTTTGTTTTGTGAGGTTAAATTTCTGCCTGTATCGTATGATTTATTACTCACTTGCTACCTATTTACATTCACCTATAGTAATAGGAAGTAATAAATGCTCTTTTCCTCTTTTTTTTGTTTTGACTGCCCCCATATCCTAACAAAATCTTCAGGACTTGCGGATGCAGAAAATGTCAGTGGAGCTGCTCTCTGTCTGAATGAGACCTGCACCTCCACGGCTCTGCCATTATACGCCGACACACCACTAATCATGTACGGCTGTATAGGTCATTCCTCCATTTTAGCTGCTGCTGAAATTTGCAGTTGATGATAAATTCACTCAGTGCTGTCAGTAGGCAGAGACATGCAGCTGTGTGCAGAGTGATTTTCCTCTTTAGGACCTGTTGGAGTTTTATTTCCGAGTAGCATAATGAGCGACGTTAGCTACGCAGCCATCATGACACAGCAAGGTGTCTGTCTCTTTGTGTCTGAGCACCGAGTGATCGACTACAGCTTCAGATTTATTCCCCCTTTTGTTCTGTCTAAGAGAGAACAAAGTCAGCCTGTTCATGCCTGCTGCCTCACTTCCTCAACCCAAATTCATTGAAAACGCTCTTGAATACATTAACATATAAAAGATTTTAGCTGGGCTTTGTATGGTAATGATAATGAGGTTTAAACGATGCTAAATGAAAAGTTGAGAGCAGTCTTTTCACTTCATTTGAAGATCAACAAAAGGTTCACTGCACTTGATAAAATTCACCATTATGGCTGAAAAGGATGCTGAACAGCGTGTCGGTTTCTCCGAGTCTGTGGTCCTCTGTGGACGTCTCCTGAGAAAAATCAAGGCCCTGAAGGCAGAGCAGAGTGGTTCAGAAGCCCCAGATGAATTCTTGTGTCCAAACACCAGAGAGTTGATGAAGCAGCCAGTCACATTGCTGCAGTTTGTCTCCAGTGTCTCAAACGGAGTCAAAGATGGGGACTTCCATTTTCTGCCACAACTTCCCTACAATGAATTTTACATGCATTGTCACCAGTAAATGTGTATGACTGGTGTATATGAGCTGTCATGACTATATGTCTGCTTCACAGGTATTCCTATGAGCGGCCCTCAGTTGAGAGCTGGATCAGAGGCAAGAACAAAACCGGTCCCATGACAAACCTACCCCTGCAGACAGCACTGCTCACCCCCAGCAGGGCTCTGAAGATGGCAATAACACGGTGGAAGTCAAACCTGGAGACAGCAGCTCGCTGTGGCTCGACATCTGATAACAAGCGCTGATTGAAGTAATTATTCATTTGCGCAGGGCGCCACACGAGCGTCACATCTGGCAAAATGATCAGAATTGGAGATCTCAGAGAGGTTGATGGATATTTATCTAGTAAATAACCTTTTTTTTAAGCTATATGTTTATATAACTGCCAATTCTACTACATATTTAAAGAGATAATCTCTAAAGCAACACTGTCAATGTATTTCACAAATAAAGTGCAATTTAAAATCCACTTTTTTTTAAAAATTGCCTTTTAAATTCAGTTTGGTCTGGTATGATTAGTAGCATATGGCTAATAGAGTCTGATGTTAGATCCACAGTATTTACCTGTACAGCTGACATCACTTCATATCAGCTGTGATTTAGCATTTCCTGTTATCAAAAAATGGTCACGTGTGGCCACTTTGACTACTGTTCAGCAAACTTTACATAATCTTGCTCTAATTGTTGGGTCAAAATACGACAGTGTGACACTTTAATACTCCAAAATGAACTGAGCTTGTTATTGCTCCCAAAGCTCAATAGCAGATCCCTTCATAGTCCGCGACACTCAACATGTCTCACAAACAGCCACAAGGGTTAACATGAGCTCACCTCATGCTAACCAACCACAGACTGTTTATAAAAAGTGGACTTGGATTCTTAAAGTCTTGGTGAAGATGATGCTATATGGACAAAAAACTACCCCTTGGCTGTAACTTCAGCTGGTCTGCCACAGCTGAGATCCTGTGATTCCTAAATGCTTACACCTTCAGTTGACTGGGGAATATCTAGGAGGGAAGCAATTTCACAAAATTATATGGTGCAACAGTGCCATCCTATTAATAATAATATCAAACTCAAACTGAGTGACCTCTTTAGAACAACCTGTTCCTTCATGAAAGTATGTAAAGGCAGAATGCATGGCTAGGTGCTTCTTAGCGCCACCCCTTGTTTGTCAGTGAAAATGCATCGCTCAAGTAGCGCTGCAACTAACGACTATTTTGATAGTCGATTAGTCATCGACCATTGAAACGATTAGTCGACTAATGTTATTATGAATCACATAATTATGAAATGACACTTATTTAACTATCGTAAGGTTATTTACACTTATCCGTAAGGTTGGGTGGCAGTGGCGCAGTGGGTAGGTGCTCACCTTGAAACCGGAGGGTCGCTGGTTTGAGTCCCCGTCTGAGCGCATTGTGTCCCTGGGCAAGACACTTAACCCACATTGCTTAAGTGTGAGTTTGGTGTTTTGTGACGGTCGGAGGGGCCGTATTCAAGGGTTGGCTGCCACGCTTCTGTCAGACTGCCCCAGGGCAGCTGTGGCTACATTAGTAGATTACCACAACCAAGTGTGAATGAATAGTGCATGAAATTGTAAAGCGCTTTGAGTATCATGAAAAGCGCTAAGGCATTATTATTTAAAATGCATACCGGTCAAGTTTTGGCTGGGAAACTCCCGTATTTTACCCCTTTTTACTGTCGATTATTGTCGACAATGTCAACTAATCATTGCAGCCCTAAGCTCGAGTATGCAAAAAGCAACTTCACTGACCAAATGTTAATTTTACAGTGGCTGTGGCCATCTTTTATGTACAGTTTTATATACAAAATGCAGAAAACTGGTTGGTTTGGCAAACTGCCTCACCTCTATTACGCTAGAATCACACTGGGGAAAACAGCATTTAGAGGCTGTGGCATGGCCAAAATTACTGCAATCATGTGCACTTGCAAACCTTTTGCCGTTGAAATGGTTGCTTCAAAGATGGGGACGAGGTCTACCACCCACTTGTTGTCAGTTGCCGTCTTCAGAGTGTCTTTGGTGCATCAAGATGGTGACAAAACAACAGTGCGTCAGTCTGCCATCAGTTTGCAGCTGAATGGGGTCAAGTGGCCAATTATATGCACCATGTTTGTGATCATACAGTGATTAACTGTGACAAATCAGCAAAAATTGTAAATCTGTTGCTGTCTACATGCACATCAACTGCTGCATTAAGAATCCAGCCAGAACCTCGGATGTGGAACAGGAATTCAGAAAATGACTTAGCTGCTGCAGGATGGTGATTTAACTGCAGTCACTGAGCAGCCTTGCTTTTATATAGGAAAATAACCAGGATATTGGCAATCTCTTTGTATTTAGAAATTAGATGGCAATTATTTGCAAACCTTCTCCAGTCTGTTTGAGAGTGACTGCAATCAGTCTGAGTTGGATGGTAATTGTTTGGAGAAAATTTGCCTCCCATTAGGACACCTGTACAATGAAAGTTTTTGTCCAGTTTGATCATGCAACACACTCAACCCCTGGGGACCAGATGGTTGGCACAGTTGCAATCAGCCTGTGTGTCTATGATGGGCGCTCACGCATTATATAAGCAGAAGAGGATGGATGGATAAAAAAAGAAGAAAGTTACCATCCTGGAGAATATTTTCTGCAATTGTCTTCCATATGTTCTCTTTAAATTCAGAACCCTCATAGAGCACAGACCAGTAGCTGGTCTGCCATACCGTCTATGTGCAGCTGCAGTTTTTGATCAGAAATTCACTTTATCAGCCTGAAGCAAATACAGCAGAAATTCAGAAGAGGACTAATCCTCTGCTTCTGAGGAAATGGTCTCACTGGCTGCAGTAGTTTTTATTGTGCTGGCTAATGTATGTAGCAAATGACGTGCATAGTGGAAACAGGACTATATTAATCTACTGTATTGTTTTCACCAGTGACCAAATGGATGAATAGTGTTTCCACTCCTGTAGACCTTTTATGATAGACACTTAACCAAATCAGCCTTTAAAATAAAAGTGAACGGAGCAGTTTTTTTTTCTCCCCTCAGTGGGTCTTTATTTCTCTCTCCCATGGCGGCTATGGCAAAAATGTTCAATTACAGTATGTGATCACAGCTAATAAAGCTCACAATACTGAAAACATGGCAACAATTGCATTTAATGTACATAATAAAATAGAGCTGATGGCACCGAGTCCCCCAAACCACTTTCTGCTTTTATAGACTTTTTTCACTCTGTAATATAAACTGCAATTGAAGCATGCACTTAAATCTCAACATTGAGAATCATAAAATGTCTTAGTAGCTGTGCAAAAATAACTATATAAAATATATTGCTTTTACAATTAACCAAGCCATTTGGCGCTGTAAATAAATTAAACTAGACAGCAACAACAAGCAGATACAGAAAGGAATTCAATTCAGTGTTAATGGTGATTTTATATAATGTACAAACATATTTAACAAATGTTTTTTTTAAGAACCTTTAACACCATTTGAACAACATTGTGCCTAAAACTCAAGATACACAAGTCTGAACTTGTCAATACACTTAACATAAACCTTCACTGAAAAGAAGGAAAAGTTTGTATTTATATAATATACACAACATGAGGATCTATAACGTCCTTCGTAAAACACAGGAATGCCCGTCCCTTGAACTCTGAACATTTCACTGAGGACTACATCTTCCTTCAGATCCATTTATTTTGTGCGCACTTTGTAGAGCTGGAAATTTAAACGCAAGAATGAGAGACTTTGATATCTGAATTTTGATCAAATTGCAAAGAATTCAGGAAATGTGTCTGCACTTTGTCATTTTTTAGGGTTACCGAGTGTAGACAGACTGGAAAATGGCAATTTTATTGAAATTCAATTAAAAGCAATGCAGTAAAATGTGCAAAAAGCAAAGGGGTCTGAGTCATTTTTTTTTTTAAAGCGACTGTATTTCTCACTCTCAGCACCATGGACGTAATGAACACAGTTCAAACCCCATTTTTAATCATCCACTCAAACTATTCTGCAGTAACATTAAGCTGTAACTGAATATGTTGTTTAAGCACTCGCTAACTGTGTAAAGTGCTCACTGTCACCGGTTTGATGATCGGGACTGTGGACCACGTGTCCGAATACTTCCTTCAGTGCAATGTCTCCAGCTTGGCTGAACGACGGCGGACATGTCACGTAACAAAAGCTGACAGCCACAAGCGGCAGATTGGGATGAGTAAAATTTGGAGCCTTCTGCTCGAATTCCTAGGAAAACAAACAGCTTGCAAACTGTACTTCTCACAAGGCTTGAACGTCAGACTGCACTCTGTTTGGGGTTGGTTAAAAAATATGAAACAAGTCATTCTCACGTTAGATTTTTACTTGTGTGTGTGTGCGCATTGTGGACTGTAAGAGGGTTAAAAGACGTACGTCTACACATTCGACTCTATAAATGATCGCTTTGGTTTCATTGAAGCTACGTGAATGGCAGGATTATCTCGGGCTAGGCCAGGCTGCTTGGGCTTACTGTCCATTAAAGCATGCGGCATAGCCAGCGCTGGCTTGGACTCTTTGTAACAGTTGGCAGCTTGGCAGAACTTCTCTGCAAATTCCTTGGCGTGCATGCCATTTTGTAAGCTATTCATCGCCATACCACCCTGAGGTGGTGGAGGTTTGTGCTGCTCCTGGTAAGTTGCTGTTTTGCCATCGACAAGCTGCAGGCCCATTGCTGACATGTTGTGACACACAAGGCCGTCAGAGGAGTGGTTCAGCCAGCTGCGACCGACAGACTGCAGGCTCGGGTGACTCTGCAAGCTGTGGTGCTGCTGCTGCTGTTGAATTTGCTGCTGCTGAAAGCGGGCTGTTTTGTCAGTTATGCCCATGAAGGGCCTGGGTTTGTACTCGGTTGCA
>VUQK01043680.1:9800-22255 GCA_015106715.1 Bujurquina vittata | reverse complement strand
TTCTTTTTCTGACATATATCTGGATTGTTCCAAATGGGTGTCAGTTTACATGGGATAAGTGAAGACTTAGTTATTTTTATGAAGACTTAGTTATTTTATACCTGCACCCAGGTTTAAGGTCTTTTGCTTTCCTTTTTTTGCCTTGAAGCGAAAAGAGAAAGTCATCATATACCCCCATTCCACTGCTAACATCTTTCAACTGCTTTGTTGAAAAGGACAAACTTCTTTGCCACAACTCTTTACCTGTAGCTATGCCCCATTGATGTTCTCCAAACATGAATTCATTCACAATGGATCGCTCTGGATGGTTTCCATCTGCATTACACATTCTTTGAAGGCGAGATCAAGAGCAGTGTGAACCGAATTTCACATTTCAAAGAGTTTGAGCAGGTTTTTGTTACTCTGGGACTTCCAAGTGATGTGTGTTTAGATCACACATCCTCTGTCCTGCTAATGCTCACAGTGGTTTCTGTGAAGCCAGTGTTGCCATGCCAATCCTTGAGATAAAGAGAGGTGAGGAAGAACCACCCTCAGTAAAAAGTGGACAAGCGAACATAAAAGGTTTATAAGACATCTATGGTTTAATAATGCATCATGATGCCTTTTCACGTAACTGCAAAGAATGATTCACATGCCATGCTGCCAGCAGGTACGTTACCTTACACAATGAAAACAGTGATGTTTGCTTGAGGATATAACAGGCCTCATTTGTATCTTATGAAATGCTTCAGTGATACGATAGCCAGTGGAATTTAGTTAGCACCACAGAGTTGAAGCACAGCCTCAGCATCATTGCTGTATGCTGTTGATTTATTTGGCAGTATTTTGGAAGCTTTGTGCCTCTAATGTAATAAATTGCAAATCGGTTTGTTTGCAGTACACCCTGTCAAATACAAAAGTGTTACATCTGCGCTATTTCCAGTCTCCACTGTTTCAGTCTCAATATTTGTTCACACCGATAGAATGGGGGTAAACTACAGAAGAGAACGCGGCTCTCACGGCAGCATTGACAAAGTCATATATTTTTGCTGGTGACATGTTTTGTGTATCTAACCACTTTATGCTGTTCATTAACATTGTTGTCCTGAATATGACAGCAGCTGCTGTCTCCCTCACAGACCGCTATGAAAACCAGTGACTTGTGAATATTAGAAAGCTCAGAAAAAAAGTGCATCCTAATTATCAGAGGCATATTAAATCTCTTTATTTTAAAATTATGTGTTTTATTTGTGCTTCTTTACCTCAAGGCTCTGAACACAGTGCAGGTGCATCACACTGAGATTTCTGATTATCTTCTCCTCCCTACATGCCATCCTTTCAGTCAGATGGCGGCCTGCAGAGTAGGCGGGTAATGGACTTTCCCAAGGAAGCTATTTATAAATCGATGATTG
This sequence comes from Bujurquina vittata, assembly GCA_015106715.1. Lineage (NCBI taxonomy): Eukaryota > Metazoa > Chordata > Actinopteri > Cichliformes > Cichlidae > Bujurquina > Bujurquina vittata. Next base: position 20,864 of record VUQK01043680.1, on the reverse strand, counting down.
GCTAACTGCTTGAGTGTTATGCATTCTACATGCACCAGATGGCCACTAGTTGCTCAGTTTGCGGTACATATTCAAATTTGGACCATAGTGAAAGTCAAAAACACACCATGCATATGGGAATCTTAAATATGTATCATAAAATAAAATCAGCATTTGACATTTCAAGAGGTCTGACCAACCAAAATCAATCATTGTATCTGAGTCCATACTGCGCTCTTGCATCAGTGCCACTGATTGAGACTCCTGTTCATTTATTACAAGCACTGGCAAATGCAGTTAGTGTTCGGATAAACTAGGATGGCATAGCAGTTCCCACAGAGTTCATTATCACCTGCAAAGCCTTCAGCTTTCACCTTTTAGTTATTTATCCACCCCGCTGCAGCATAATTATTGAAATCTGCATTCAGTGGGGCCATCACCCACCACTCAGTGTCTGTATCTTTGGACTATTTCTGACCTCTACCATAGAGGAAGAGAAGTTTAGATACATTTTTATTTGGAGGCAATAAATAGGCTCCACAGCTTTGATCCCCCTGGGTATTTGATTGCTTATACACTGAATGGAGTGACCGTTTTTCATTAAAAACTCTGAAGAAGTAGCTTATTTGATCACAGCTGGACTGCTGTCCTGTATGTTGACTTTTACAGGCACAGTTTTGCTTACATGACTTCACTCCCATGTAATCCTATCTCTATCTGATGAGTGTTGAGCATTATAAATGTAAACCTTTGTGTAACTGTAATGTTGGGGTGGTGTCGCTCAGGATAAGGTCCTTTGACAAATTTACTTGATCATGTTGACAGACTTAAGCTTACTCAGGTGATTCATGTGGCTGTGCCAGAATAAAATGGCATGCTGCCTGTCATGCAGTCCATTTCACAGATATCAGGAGGGTAGCAGAAGTCATGCACGTATATTTCATACATGTCGGGTCTAAGGTTCTGGTTTTTTTTTTTAAATGCAGTGTTTAATCTCCAGGTGTGTACCAAAAGACCTGCCTAGTTGTTCCTCCCTTCCTCTCAGCAGGGAACCACTGCCAACCCAAATTAACCACTTGCAGGATAGATCACAGGTCACACATGAGGGGATGTGACAGCTGGTTGCTGTATGAAAACGTTGACATCATGCTAGCAAGGTAATTAAAATTCATGATGAGGGATAAAATGGGTGAGCTGGCGTGTTGTTGAGGAATGGGATTTATGTGAAATGTGGGGGTCAGATGTGTTTGGCCAGTCTGCTAATACTCAAGTGCTCTGATTCTTTCCTTCTAGTGCAGAACAAGCAAAACCAAAATTGCAGCAGCAACAGGCACATTACTTGTGAAGTATGCTGAATGAAAGGTCAAGGGGTCACATGTAGCACAGAAGGGTGCTGGAGGGAGAAGGTTAGCCATGTGAGTAATCTGAAGGCCCTTCATCTTGTGCAGAGGTGCTCACCTGGAAAATAGGCCTGCTTTGGCACTTAAAGGAAAATTACGTTCCTATGGCTGTGCACTCGGTGCTGTGGCAAGTTTAATGACTGTTTGATTTCACGTGTATCAGCGGTTGACACAATAATAACAGAACAGCAGCCTGGCAGCAGATTTATGAAGGCTATTATATTCAATACTTTCTTTCAGACAAGTGATAAAAGGTTGTTCCATTTATTTATTTCATTAGAAAAGGGAATAAAAATCTTAAAGCTGAGGGAAGTGACAAACATGAACATAAATTCTGCAGGTTTGTTTCAATGCTTTGGTTTGTCTCTGGTATGTTTCTGAAATACATGAAATTTATTTAAGTTCTTCTGTTTCTCTGATTTGCATTTAAATGCGCGCTTAGAATGTGATAATAAATAGATGAATTCTGTTCCCACCACTGAAGAATAAAATTTAAAAAGAAGTAAGGCTAAACTGCTTAATTGAGCTTTTATTCAGTGTGGACCGTCCAATTAGCATTCCTAGAATTTTGTGCATTAATCTAGGTTTGTAAGTAAGTGTAGTATTAGGTATTAGTGCTAATCACTAAGATGCTTAGCCTAAAGCAGTATGCATAAACTCTGCGGAGCTTCTCAGTTATCCAGGTCACGGTAGTCTCAAGAGCTTGAAAAAGCAAAATAAGGCAACTGGACTTCTTTAATTTTTTTTTAAGACATTTCACCTCTTATTCAAGAGGCTTCTTCAGTTCTAAAACCACACATGGCACGACATAGAAGAGCCACCATGACAGCGCAAGATTCAGCTGTACTTCTGCACCTAAAGGATGACGCTCTTTCCAGGATGTCAGTGTTTACATTTTGGATCAGGAAGAAAGATAGTGTCTATCAATTGTGAATCATTGAACAACACCAGCTGTCAGCCACCTACAATGCAGTCTTGAGATCCCTCCCAGGCTCCCAAACCCCACTCACACCTTACTTCAGGTGACCTCAATAGGTCACTTGATAGGATGGGGCAAGGTCTTACAGTGGTTTCACCCAGAACCCCTGATGGTAATGACCCACGCCTTTTTTCACACCTTGGCTCATGCGATGATGCATGATTAATATGTGTGAATGACCACCTGCAAAAGGGACCACCCCCACTACGGGTGTAGGTACCTGGGACTCTCCATCCTTTGGGTTTTAGAACAGAATAAGAGGGGAAATGTCTCTTAAAGAAGTCCAATCGCCTTTTTTCTCCAGTATGCATTACAGTCTTTACAGCTGTTAGGTGGTTGTGCTGTGTACAACTACCTTTTATTCTAAAGTTCAAATGATGAAACTCCTCTGCTATTTTGCAGCTCATATCTGTGCAGTTCCAATTCAATCCTACATGGCCTCAGAGGGCCATGTAGTTATATCCTGCCTTCCTTTTATCAGATTTTCCCCAGGTGCCAAAAGCTAACCTGTAGCTGAACCTTGTACCAATCAATACACATAAATCCCTCTGCTGGCTCGACTATCTGCCCCATCTTCGGAAACCCTGAAATCCTCTCATGCACGTTAAATTTCATTAATTTCCTGGGACAGTCCTTGGTCCTTTTTTTTTACTCTGACTTCCAACTGTTTGAAAAAAACCAATGTCAGATCCTGCCAGATTAGAAACCGGACTCTCGGTAAGTGTAATTTTTGGAGTGATTTTAACACTGGCAGTGAGAAGTCATTAGTCTTATCCTCAGTGAATTTCATCAGCAGCAGAGCCTGTCAAGATTAAAGCTGACTATACTCCTGTCCTCACCTTAATCTGTTGGAGTGGGCACTTTGAGACATCGGATTACTCACAGAAGACAGTCAATAAGTGATTGACTCCTGCATTTGTGCACATCGCTGCTGCTTTTGAGATTCAAATGGATAAAAAAGAATAATTAAAGGAACCCCAAAAATCGTGAAAATGTTAGATGTTAAATGTTGGTTGAGTTTATGGAGCAAATTGAATCCCTCCAAGTAACTTGGCCTGAATTGTGAATCAGTTGTTCTAACTAGAGCAACACCAAACCAGTACAGTGCATGTGAGTTGGTACTAGTGCCACAATCAGCCTCATTAAGCAAACTGGGAAATGGCCATGAAGTGACTGAATCATTTTTTTCAGTGTCAGGGTTTCTTACACAGTTATTCGTTTACACCGTGAACCAGTGGCTTTGTTTCTGGTCTCATGCAATCAATTTCAAATTCTTATCTTGAAAGAATCAGTGCTATCATAAAGGCAGACCTGAAGTGTCTGGGACAGTAGTGTGCGTGAGAGACTATTGATAACCTGCAGTCAGATCACAGAACAAAGGATCAATCCTTTTGATTCCAGTAGTGCTTACTCTATTACCACCTTAACACCAGATTTTTTGATTCTTTTCAGCTCTGCAATGTGTAAGGATTTGGCCTCTGCAGAACTGTTGGCTACATGTTTGGAATGGGAAGAAATCCACATTGTAGCATCCAGGGTCAAGACTTGTTTTCTTAACTGATGGTTAGGTTTGCTCTCAAAGGAAAGTAATTATGTTATTTGTAGCTATTTGGGAGGTGATTTTAAACCCTGGTGTTACAAAGTCATGAAGAAAATTGCAAAATAAATTAATTAATAAGGGCCCTCTCAGCAGACCGGCTGCAACATTTCATATTGGAATAAAATTAAACAAGTCTGACAGTGACGATGATTGCACGTTCCTGTGAGTAACATGCTTCCAGGCAACATCCACCCTGTACATAAACCTGCATGATTTGCCAATAATGCAGGCAACATGTCAGCTGACAGCCAGGACTTTCAGTCTTTGCAGCAATCACAGCAGAGTGCTGGCCTGACTGACATGAGTATAAAAAGCTGCAGTGCGATTCAGCCTAGTGTATCGGGTAGTGAGCCAGGGGACTGGCTGCCTCTGTCAGAAAGAGTTTATGATGACTTTCTTCAACTGTCATTTTTACAAAATGCCACGCGCCCATCACCTGTGAAGGTGAGCCGACTTGGCATTTATTTTTGTGAATGCCTGTAGTTGTGCGCATGCAAAGGATGTTCGTTGAAGTGGGAGAAAAGACACAAGTATTCTTATCTTCCTATCTACCAGCCAAGCCTATAAACATTTTAGTGCAGTGAAGGTGCATAAAGCCACTTCATTACTTACTCTGTGCACTGGTAACAAGTGCCAGTCAGACTACATAAATGCATGTTTGACCAGTATTAAATGTTTTCGGCCACTAAAACATATCAAACTTTGCACTTGTGTGTGCTACTAAATTATTTTTGTGCTACTGAAATATTTAGCTTGCTGATACCAGTGCAGTCACCTGCTGGTGTCATAGTAGCGTCCTGGAATGACATGTTCATTATGCTTTGATAAAAGCCATTTTGTTTGGTGCTTGGACCATGTCTTACAATTATAAAACATATACATATATAAAATATGCATGCAATAATATAGGCGTACACAACACTATTTTTCCAATAAACATTTGAAAAAGAAGAAAGTAAAAGATAAAATAGCATTTTTTATGCTTTGTTCAGAGTATTTACGGATCTGTCAGGTTTCCGGCATGTGTCCAATAGTAAACTCATTCCTACACCCTTGATCCCGTGGAAGATTTTTTTCTCTCTCACTTGTACGGCTTCCCCGTAATGCGATGCAACTCAAGAAAACACCAGCAAGTAGAAAAATGCTGCAACACTCACAAAAACACAGCAGAAATGTTTTTGGGGAGACAATAATGTGACGGTTTTGCTTTGTGTGTGTTTGCAGTGTTTTCATAGCACCATATAAAAGTGTTCACTAGTTTCGATACTTGTTGATGTTTTTCTATTTTTTACAAATTCAGTTAGCGTTTCCAAGAAGAATTAAATAGATGTGATTGTTAAACTGGGCTTAACTACTTCAGCTTTGCCATCAAGGCTCTGAAACAAAGACTATCACAGCAGATTTCACTTTCCCAAATACATTTTTCCCCCGTTCTTCACTCTTAGATCAGATCACAGTTAGTGATTGTGACAGGGATATTGCTTCCTCTGGTTGCCCTCCTGTCAGCATTTCCTGATCTGCAGAGACAGGGCCAAAGTGAGACAAGCTTCCCACTTCATCCCCCAACCTAACTTACTTCAACTCTTCCTACTTTCTTTTTGTCTCTCCAGCCTTGACTGTCAAATCGCACCTAATCTGCTTTGTACTGTATGTCACAGAATAGATTTAGATGATAGATTTATGAGTAGTTGTAGATTTTTGCGTGCATGTGATGATGTGTGCTTTTATTAATGTTTGTGTATCCAAGACACGGTGGTGGAAGCACTTTAGATTAAGTATATTATCTCGGTCTGTATATGCTACAGTGCTGTTTTCAGTCAGATTGTGGAGTGACCATCTGTCACAGTATAAGGATACATTCACCAAGCTAATCATTTGTATAAATCTTTAAATTTAAGGGGAAATACCTTTTTATGGTTATGTTTAGGTTATGCCAGAATCAATCTGATACTGAGATTTAACGTGCACATGCATATAAAGCTTCCCTCCCTTATCCATCAGTTATGTGCATATGCAAACATACAAATTTTCAGGCCTTTACAACTGCCCCGCATTGTCTCATTATCAAAATTTAGGCTCATCTTCCATTTTCTCTCTTTTCCTCCCTCCATTCTTCCTTTTTTTATCGCCTCCTCTCTAGCTATTTAATGAGTATCAGCAATCCCTACTGACTCCTTGTTCTTTGATCTGATGTGCGCTCTCTAAAGCCTTTCTCATTGCTGCTGTGATTGTGCTAGTTGTGACACAAAACTACAATTTTTTTTTCTTTCCACCAACCTTTAAAAGTTGGTTCAATTGTTTCTTTTCCTTTATAAAACCCACTGAGTGGTGCTTTCTCTGCCAGGGTTAGAGGTTTGATTCACCCTGGGACCACACGTTTTTCTAATATGCATTCTTCTGGCACTGTCAATACAGGACTTTATTTTTGTATTTTGAAACATTTGGATATCATATTAAACCAGATTACCGTTGTGTATATATCGCCATGAGTTCAAATTTTGGTCATGCTGAACAATATTACAGGCAGCATAGCGTTTTCCATGGCTTCTCCAGACCCTTTCTGTCACATGTGCTAAGGGTGAACCTGCTCTCATCTATAAAAAGCACAGGGTGCCAGTGGTGGACCCGCAAATTCTGGTATTCTATGACAAATGCCAGTCAAGCTCCATGGTGGTGGGCAGTGTGCACAGGGCCCGCTAGAGGATACTGGGCCCTCAGGCCACCCACATGAAGTCTGTTTCTGATTGGTTGGTCAGAGACATTCACACGAGTGGCCTGCTGGAGGTCATTTTGTAGCTCTGGCAGTGCTCATCCTGTTCCTCCTTGCATAAAGGAGAAGATCCCAGTCCTGCTGATGGGTTAAGGACCTTCTACGACCCTGTCCAGCTCTCCTAGAGGAACTGCCTGTCTCCTGGAATCTCCTCCATGCTCTTGAGACTGTGCTGGGAGACAGAACAAATCTTCTGGCAACGGCACGCACTGATGTGCCTTCCTGGAGGAGCTGGACTTCCTGTGCAACCTCTGTAGCATCCAGGTATCACCTCATGCTACCAGTAATGACTCTGACCCTAGCCAAATGCAAAACTAGTGAAAAAAAACAGAAAAGCTGAAGAGTGAAAAATGTAGAAGTAATCCTGTTTTGGAGGTGGTTTTCTTTACTAATTCTATCCTGTGTAAAGGTTTCTTCTTTCATGAGGAAAATCATATTCTTAAAAGTAAATTAAAAAGCATTGTGTGTGTTTATGTGATTCTCCAGAGGCAGCATGAGACATGAGAAATGTATGATTCAAGCCGGCACGCTTGATTGATGCTCATACGTGCAGGGAACCATTGGCATCCTGTGAGGTCTGCAGTGGTTAGAACCATCTAAACAAAGCTGCTGTTGGGAGCATCAAACCACAGATGAGTTTAGTGGTTAATTTACACACATCAACACACGTGAGGGCCACATCAGCAAAAGCAAAATCATAGTTAACTAGAGGAATAGGACCTGTATTGATATAAAATGGGTGCAGTGAAAGTAAAATACACAGCGCATTAATGCAAGAAAGATAAATGCAGTTCTTAGCTATGCATTATTGTGTAACACTCTCACACATTTATGTGCAGCATCCCTCTGTGTTGGCGGAGGGAGGGCCACTCTGACAGCTCCATATTTCATCTAATAGAGCTTCAATGGACCTCTTCAGTCCAGTCAAGGGCTGCGCAACCTGGTGCTGCACAGTATTCTATAGCTGTCTGGGGAGACACCAATAAATAAGGCCACATAGTATTTAATAAAACAATATGAAAATAGTGCCTTATCCCTAATAGCCTTGCAGCGGGGAGAGGCGTAGATAAATCAGGTGGTGGATATAGTTGTAATCAGGCACTTCTCACAGCTCACTCTTTATTCTCCCACCTCCTCCTGCCCCCTTTTCTCCCCCTGGAAACACAGTGGAAAATGAACAGTTGCTCCCCATACTCTGTCTTGTCATACAAGACTCAAAGCTAACAACACACAAAGTTGGCGTAAGTGAGGTGCTCTTCAGTCTTCATCTCGGTAAAAACAGTACTGGGAAACCATAAAGCAGACCACATTAGAGTAGATTAGAATTGTGTCTAAAAGTCACTGTTAGGTTAATATTGAAAAGGCTCGTTTTCTCCTCCTCCTCCTCATGTCCCACTTTTTGGGGGGATTTCAGGCTAAGTCCATGCCTGATTTATAGAGCTGACCTCTGTAGCTGTCAGAATGCATGCCCTATATCGCTCCTGTCATCTGTTTCGTTTTTGGCATCTGTTTTGTGGAAAAAGAGAAGCTTCATCCTGTTTTGGCTCCCAGCAGCTTTGTGTATTATGAACTCAGGCACCTTGTGCGTGAATAGTCTGTGTCCCAAAAATAACTGTTTTGGAGTGGAAGAAGAAACAACCTCCGTCCTGCACGGGACACAACACTGTTCTCCCCACAGTGATGATAAATTTAAGGCTGCAGTTTCTTTGAATGTATCAGTGTCTAAGTGATGCAGCATCTATTCTGCATGGGATTTACATCAGAAGCAGTTCTGATTCATAGGCCATTATTTTTCACCTCTGGCTGATAAGAGCTGCAGTTTTCTGTACTGTATGAGTACGAGAGATTTCTTATGAATGAATTGTAGTTTAATCCCCCTTATGCTGTAAAATTATCACGAGGTCAACATGAATCAATGAACTAAAGGAGTTTGCCAACTTGATGGCATCCCATCTGTGCCACACTGCGGGTGATTTCTTTCTCAAGGTGGGTCCTGTGACGGGTCCCAGATTGGCAGTGCCAGCCACCAAATGTTGCTGTGCATCACGTGGGGCAGCAGTCTGTCGATTTCCCCTAAGGCGATCTTTATCCAAGAAAACGGAAGCAAGCAAGTTGGTAAACAGGGATAAAAACTGAAAACAAAGTGCTTGCTTCCTGTTGAATTTATACCCATCAGATAAAGGAAACTTCTGATATCAGACTGTCCTCTATGTTTTTGTAGCCATTAGCTCCTCTTTCCTATGAAATTATATTATTTAATGAACTAGACTATCACCATTTCTCTCCTTAGTTCTTTCCTTCGTGTCAGTTTACTGTGTGGCAGGCAGGTTGCAGAGCTTAGGACGCAGGGATGGAACGAATAACAAGCCGTTGTTGTTGGCTGTGCAACATAACAAAGTTCAAAATGATCCAACAGGAAACACTCACCTAGGGAAACAGGAATCTTGGGAATCAAGAGCAGAGGCACACACAGCTTAGAGGGAAGAAGGACAATGCCACAATATAAAATACTCACAGGTTAACAAGAGGACAGACAACGGGTGAGAGACACAGTTGGAATCTATACACATAATCAGGCAAGGGAAGTAAACGCAGCACAAGCCACGAAAAAGAAGTTACCACAATAAAGGAAGACACAACTGAACGGCAAACAGGGTCATCTTGACATTGAACAGAAGGACTAAACAGGGGAACATGGAAAGGCGAAGGACAAATGCAGACAAAGGGAACTAACTAGAAACCACCCGCAGGTCAACAGTAACTAAAACCAACAAGAACTGAAACACAGAGGAACGTACCAAATCCACAGAGTCACAAACAATAGCTAGGATTTCCAAACTTCAAAACACAGAGAATAAACTAAAGCAACACTCAACAAATAGCAAGACACAAAATGACAAACTGCATAAATATCCGGCCACAAAGGTGGTAACAATGAATAAGTACAAAAGCAAAGTTATAAAAGAAGATAAAGGCAAACACAGGACATTCACAGAACTCCAACCCCAGGACCGTGACACTGTGCAGCCTTCAAATCAATAGCCAAGTCTTTGTGACACTGATCTACAGCAGAGATCAGTACAAATGTGAGCTGTGGTTTTCTCGGGGTACCATTTGGATGAATTTCACGACACCTGGTTTCTCTTGATGTGTCAGCTACAAAGGCAGGAATTGTCAGTGCGAACAACTGATTGCCATTTGTTGCAAACTCATTTCTGTCCACATCAGCACTTTGCACACGCTCACTAGAAGATACACATACAAACTATATATTACACACACACACACACCCAGAAACACAAACAAACAGAAGGTAAAACTAGTCCTCAAATGAGCAAAGCAGGAAGTGAGGCAGCTCCACTGAATGCAACCCTAGATGTCAGTGGTCACAAGGACCAAAAGAGAGGATCCCCATACCTCAGGCGTGATGTGAGCCAAACCCAAAAAGGCCTCCCTGCACCTCCTCTATCCCAAATAATCACCAGTCCTCCAAAAACCAGAGAAAATAACTTAATTGGTATGCCATTTGAGTTTTTTCCCAATGGCATGGAGCTACTATAAATTATACATACTGAGTTTCTCCTCTCTCTTACCAGGCAACTCTCTGCAATCTTAATCAAACTACACTTTTCACAATTTTCAGGCTTTTTTTTTCTTGATGGAAGCTGCGAAAGCCTCATAATTGTGACAAGTTAAGTATATGTTTTGTCGGTTCTCTGTTGTAATAGTACTACTGAAATAACAACCAAAAGAAAAGCTCCAAGCTCAACCAGAGACCAATGGGGGGAAAACTAGGCCTGTCAAATTAGAGGCAACACAAGGACGCGCTTTGAGAAGGGAGGGAGGTCATGAACTAGGGATCCAGCATAAATTCTAGCCATGTAACCCCCCCTACCCCCACCCCACCACCGCCGCATCTCCCACCACCACCTTCTGAAACACCAAGACGTCAAAGAAAGCCAGATAAATATGCGTGGGTCTTTCTTCAGCCTGTCAGCAGCAATCCGTCTCTCTTATGGGTCCTTAATAGCATTTGACCACAGCAGCCAGAGGAGGAGCAGCAGCGGTGCAGCCGCAGGCTCACATCTGACCAGACTGGAAAACTCCATTACTTCTAAGTCTATCTGTCCTTTTCTTTTTCTCTCCTGCTCTTTGAGACCTTCTAGTACGTAGAATACGAGGATATAGCAGTCAGTTTTGAGTCAGTTCCTTTGCTGTTGCATGCTGTGACCTCTGACCCAGCCCGATGATGTGTAGTGCCCTGCAGGAGGGGAGTGGACGTGTGCCATTGCCAGGGGTTTTTTTTTTTTTTCATAATTGTTAGCGTTTCCTTGAC
>VUQK01043678.1:12483-32111 GCA_015106715.1 Bujurquina vittata | reverse complement strand
CTACATTGATGTTAAAATCACCCACTATAATTATTTTATCTGAACTGAGCACTGAATCAGATAGTCTCCTCTAAATCTCCTCTGAACCCTCTGCAACATATGACGTAACATGTACCACTCAAGTAATGTAACTATACGTCAGGGTGATTCAGCCCCCCCACCACCACCACCCCCAAATGCATGTTCTTTTTGATGTCCATTTATTGAATCTTTAATCATATTTCACTTCTTTCATCCTCAAGCCCTGTTTAGCTGCAAAGTGAGAGCTACACAACAACCACACAAGTCTTGCCATAACCCGACCCCTGTGTCAGTAACATGGACTCAATCTACCTTTGAGTCTGACTAACAGGTGAATTAAACCACATGAGTGAAGTAGTAAATGAATCGTAAGCTTTCCTCATGAAAGAGTTCATTATAAAGACTTTGCATTTCCTGTTATGGTAACAATTTTACATTCAAATGGCCTGGCCCGACCTAAAAGTTTCCATTCTTTAACCTCATGATTGTGCAACATTTTGCAAGAATGTTTGACTTACAATACTGACTGAATAACTTATGTGTAGCCCCCGCATTTTTTTTTTCAACCAGGAAGAAAAAGGACTACTCTGGCACTCATTGTCTAGAGCTGAGCATGTCCCTGCATGATCACACCTGCCTGCCTTGGGTGTGGCCACTGCCTTCCTGGTTACAGCACACACTCACTGGTCACAATTCGTGAATACATGGCATGATAACAGGGAGATGTGTGGGCCATTTGGAGGAAGGTAAGAAAAATCTGCTGAGATCTGCAAATGCATATAGAAGTTTTATTCTATTTTATTTTATTTATTGAAGTTAGTGTTTGGTTCTTTGCATGGAGAAAGTTATAGGCAGATCTAAGTGGTAGTTAAAATTAGGCTTGCACCAACTAGGGATTAAAATGGCTATTTAAATACATTACATTCCATGAAGTGACTCTAAGACCCTAATTTACAAATATTATAAGATATAAAATTGATTTGTGTTGTTCTGTTTTGTTTAACATTCATTAAGGTGAAGCAAAGTGAAAGTCTGAAAATGGCAAACACACTAGCCCTGTCCACTGCTGAAGGCGGGGAAATATACGTAGGGAGCAAAATCCGTGATTCCCTCTCACTGCTGGATGTTCTGCACGCCAATCAGTTTGAAGGAGAGATTTTTGATCCAAAACTCACTGAGCAAGTGGAGGAAAACTTTTACAGAGGGGCCCCACCCAACTGGTTAAACTTCTACATCAGCGAACAGGCAGAGTCAGGTGGTACCGGATCTGCTTTCATCAAACGAGATGAATATAAAACCCTTAAGGAACAAATTCAGCACAGGAGAAGAAAAGGACCTGGGACGTCAACAGTTAAACTCTTCCATCAACAAGGATGTGGGGGAACCACGCTGGCTATGCAGGTGTTGTGGGACTTGAGGAGAACTTTCAGATGTGCTGTTTTAACAGGATCAAGCTCAGATGTAACAAAAGTTGCACAAGATGTGGTCAACCTTTTTACAGCAGGTAGTCAAGGCCACCAGAATACTGTGCTGCTGTTACTAAATGATGAGTTCATTCTGGACACGCTCCAGGACAGCATTATGGAGGAGATTGCTGAACAGAAACTGGAAATTGATATGCCTGCGGTGATTTTATTCAACTGTGTGAGAACCACTTGTGGCGTTATCCACCAAAAGGACCCTGCTCACGAAGAGAAACAAACATTGTGGAAAAATGAGAGCAAATCCATTATTCTCAAAAAAACTCTCTCAGGCAATGAGAAAGAACAATTTGACAAGAAAAAAGTAGAGCTCAGCAAAAGATTTGGTGATCGGTGTGAACAGTTTCATGGTTTTCATATTCTGCACTCTAATTCCTCTCAGGAATACATCAGCGAGGCATGCGCTGCTCTAAAAGATATCAAAAGAGCAAAGAAACCACTGAAAACGCAGCTTGTCGCCATCCTTTCCCTGCTGAATGCTTATGTACCAGGTTCATATCTCCTGGAGTCTCAGTGCCTGGACTTCCTCAAACATGATGGCCTTTCACTGGAGGAACAAATGCAGCCTTTCAGTCATCTCATCATTACCTTCCAACAAGATGAAAGTTCAGAAAGAAAAGTCCGCATGGCTCATTCTGCAATAGCACAGCGTTGTACTGAACTGTTGGCCGATGCAGGTGTGACCAGAAGTGACACAGCAAGAAACTTCTTGAACAATTTTTGCAGAGATTGGGTTCCTCCGTGTTTACTTCGTTTTGTCAAAGACATGCTAACCAAAAGAGAAATAAAAAGAGAAGTGGACCCAATAAATGGCAACGACATTAAAGAGAAGAAAGAAAGGTTTTCCAGTCTGATTCTACATATCACAGAGACGGAGAGTAAAGGCAACGATCAAAAGGAGGGCAAAACACAGAGTGTTTCGGTTTTGAAGGTGGCCGCAAAAAAATTTGATCGAAACCCATTTTTTCCACAAGCTCTCGCTCGTTTTTATTATATAGAACTAGAAGACTACAACGAGGCAGAAATTTGGGCAAAGGAAGCAAAGCAGCGAGACCCCCGCAATTCATTTGTTGCTGACACACTAGGCCAAGTCTATAAGAGCCAGCTAAAGAAAAGTGTTTCTGCCGAACCAAGAGAAATTTTACAGTTAGCCCAAAAAGCCATCGAAGCGTTCGAACATGAAGAAAGACTTGCTGAAAATGAACACATGAAAGGCAGGAAAGGAGACGGGAAGACAAAAGTGTTGCGTGCTTTAAACACTAGTGGGCTTTTTGGTTATCTGGAGGTTTGCAGTCTGTTGCATGACCGTCTTGTCAGTCATAATGACATTTGGAAAAAGGTTCTCACAAAGAATGTGTCACTGGACTCTGTCCTACAATCCCTTGGAGACAAAAAGCTCCACAAGTTTAATGAGCTAATAAACAATCTCAGAGACATGGTGGAGAAAAAATTTGAATTTTTTGACATCTTTTTAACTTATTCAGAGTCTGTTGTGAGAAAAGACGACCCGTCCTACTTTTCCAGAAAGATTGCAGAATGCTACAAAACGTATGTTGGAGATGCAGAACCAACTGATCAGCTCCAAAAAAACCTCCACAAACTTAAACAAAAACTGGCCGTCACTCCTGCTGGAGTACTTTCAGGCCTTGAACGATGCACTAGATCAAACATGAAAGACATTGCCATATGGTGGAAAGAAATCTGTCAACACAAAGATTCTCCTAGAAATGCCTTAGTTAGCTACATTCTGGCTAACATCATACTGATAAACATGAAAGAAACCCCCCCCAGTTCTGACTACCAAAGTGCCTTTACAGAGAAAATGCCGCTGGACCCTGAGATGCAACCCGAGTTTCACATGTTGGCACTGTTGGTGTGTTGGCCTACAGATGATGAAGACAAATTTGTCTCTGAACTCCATCGTTTAATTAAAAATATTCAGCATTCCTGTGAACAAGAATATAAGACACTCTTTGAATCAAGGTACCTTCTGCCCCTGTTTTTTATTGGACCGGGTAAAGGCCTGAGCAGATTTGTTCACAGGCGGAACCTTGAGGTCTTGTGGACTAAAGATGCATTAAAAACCTCAAACACAAACTGGAGGAACGAGAATATTTTTAAAGATCCCACAGTCCAAGACAGCCTTCTCAGAGTTGAAGGGACGGTGCGAAATTACAGGCTGTATGCAACATTTGGAGGCACAGAGGTTGAGGTAAATGTCAACCGAAAAGAGAGCCTCTGGAAATCAGGCCAAGTGTCCTTTTACCTTGGATTCACAGTCAGTGGCCCTGTTGGGTTTAGCATTCACAGAAGAACTGCAGGTGAGAAAATGATTAACATCTTTAACCTTAGCAAATTCAATGGTTACCTCATGAAGTATAACAATATTTTTTTTCACATTGTAACAGCAAGGCTTGTTTTAACATAGTTTAGTTGTCTACTTTGGTCTTTCAGGTGTTTTGATGTTGCTGAGCTATTTAGTGCGTTAATAATTTTAAAGAATGAACCAGATTTTTGTCATCTCTCTGATCGATTGATTTTTTTGTTTTTTGTTTCCAGCCTAATCACCCCTTCCTCGTTTGCACTGACATCTCTTTTGGCCTCATATTATAATTACTGAGGAAAGCTGTACAATACAAGATCAACACTTTGAATCAACTTCAGATGTGTCAGCTTCATGTGCCATTTAATAGGGAGCCTTCTTAGGACATGAAACTGCATTAAGCCTGTACTTCAAATATTGTTTGATTTAAAATCCACAGCGTCTTTCCCCAACAAATTTTGTGCCTAATGGTCTCTGTTAATAGAAGTATTTTTTTCTGTCTGTCTTTAGGTCTTTGATGCATTTTCTCTCTCTCTCTGTGTGTGTGTGTGTATGTGAATTTTTTTATTCATTTGGTAATAAATGCACCCTTAAAAATATAAAATCATCTAGTCCCTACCAGGTTCTTAAAAAAGTCAGCATCTACAACCTGAGATGGCTTATTACATGCTGTCATTAATTAACAATAATTTAGTCAAAATGCAGACGTTTATATAATACAGTAGCTTGTAGTACCACCATTAACAGCAATAACTTGAAGTACTGGTTTTCTGTGTGACTTTATCAATCTCTCACATCATTGTTGAGGAATTTTGGCACACTCGCATTTCCAGAATTGCATCAGTTCATACGTATTTGCATGGATCCGTTTACGCACAGTTCTCTTCAATCAGGTTGAGGTCTGAACTTTGGACCATTGCAGCACTGTGACTCTTTCCTTTTTCGGCCATTCTGTTGCAGATTTGCTGCTGTTCTTGGGATCGTTGTCCTAATGGATGACCCAGTTAGAGCCAAGCTTTAGCTGTTGGACCGATGTCCTCACATTTGATTCTAGAATACTCGAGGAATTCACAGTCGACTGTAAGTTGCTCAGGTCCTGTAGCTGCAAATCAAGCCCAGATCATCGCCCCTCCACCAATGTACTGACCGCTGGTGCGAGGTGTTTGTGTTGATATGCTTTTGAGTTTCTTTGCAGTTTCTCTGAGCATTGTACAGTCTGACCTTGGGGTGAATTTGCTGGGATGTTCTGGAAACATTGTGGCATCTTGTTAATACACAAACACAAATGAACATACGGTAGTCAAAACTTCTGCTTTTGTAGAGGTGCTCACACTCACTGATGTTCAAATAATCAAGAGAATTTAATTAGCAGCACCCAGCTGCTACTCACCCTCTTAGATCCTATGAAAGTAAGAGTGAGCTTAGTTTTTCACACAGTTTCTGCGTTTTGGCTTAAGTTTTGTTAAATAATGATGTGGTATTTGAATCATTTTGGAACCTGGTGAGGACCAGATTATTATACCCTGATACATAAATCCCAAGAAGTGATGTAGTGTATGTTCTCTTTTTTTACACGACTATATACTTTAGTAGAGACAATTACAGCATCTAGTGTTCACTATTTTTATTTCCACCCAGGTCGGCATTTCATGGATCACTATCAAACATCTCTGATTACCAGGGTGAGCGAGACAGGAGCCATTCTAGACAAGCTTCGGGAAAAGGAACTGATCTCAGATGAGAACTATGATGCCGTGAGACGTTTAAATATGTTTAAACACAAGAGCAAATAAGAGAGATTTTCAGGTTTGTGACATCAACAGAGAAAAGCAAAAATGCACTCTATGAAAATCTGAAAGGGATGAAGTAACTGGGGTCTCTCATGTGTGAGCTTCATGAGCTCGATGACAAAAATACTGCTGGTCTGCAATAGAGCCGAAGTTGGTATTTCAAGACTGATGACAGCTGTCCCTCATAAAATGGAGCCAAGCTGTACATCTGATGAACCTGCAGCCTTCTTCGTGCCTCCCGTGTAAGGTGGACAACTTGAACATTGATATCAAATGATAAACTTTATCAGCAAAAAAACTTAAATGCACTGATTAAGGTAAAAATCTATAAACCTTTTTCAAGATGTGAAGTAAATCTGCCTTTTTTAATATTTGTATCTCATTTTTATGTTTTGTAATTTTATTTGTTCTGTTTTTAGTACAACACTAAATGTTTTCTCAGAAGAGCAAATATGATATTCTGACCATCAGCATAGAAATTTTATATAAACAAACCTGATTATGTACACAAAAAGTATGCAAACTGTATCACTTTTCATTTTTAAGTACAACCACGTATATTAAATTGTACAAAATACAAAGGAGCAGAATTGAAGTATTAAATATGAAAAATGTGGTTTTATTTCCCCAAAAGATCAGAAAATAAATGTAAAATATGAATTTGTATATTTTTTTCAATGCAATCACCTTTAACAGCATGTTACTGAGGAATGGTGGGCAATAAATTATTAATTCAAACTGATACTCGTTGATAATGAGGTGGAAAGTTATTGGTTCATCTGAGCGATGAGTCCCTCCAGCTCTGGACGCGCCTTAAACCGTGCTTGGAAATCAGCTTTGGTGTGCTGAGAGGTAAAGAGGGAGGAGAGAGGAGGATTAACATTATTAGACGACCAAATACTACACATTAAAAACTGATCTTAGTTCCCCTTAAAAGAGCGCCTCAAGCTACAGGGTTCGTACACCTTTTCCAGGATAAAATTCAAGCACCTTTTAAGCACTTTAAAGGTCCATTTTCATGACTTATCAGCACATTACAGGGTCATTCACAACTAAACATTTTCCAAAGCGTACTTTTTCTTTCATATATTCTTTATTAATGAGGGTTAAAACTATCACTGACATTGAAAATGTTTTTTATCCCAAGAGATCTGCCAAGAGGGCTGCAGAAATTGCAACAAATATAACATTACAATTCTATGTAAGCCAAAAAAGACTGGAGTGATTATAATGTAGATACAATAATGCTGAGTCATATTTTCAAAACAATTCAATTCTTCATTTTATATATAAGCCCTTCACAAATCCTGTGCACTACAGTCTATTTATCGATATAAGCAAAGATGGTACATAACAAAAATCGTTTATCATTTGGCCCAACACTGAAAACTCTGCCGTCACCGTGTTTTGTGTACATACAGCGCTCGTACTGCGTCCCTACGTACAATATGGCATCACCCGGACCTCGCTTTGGCACTGCTTTCTTCACAGGGGCAGAATTCATATATGTGTCTATGGTAGAATTCAGCTCCATACTAGTGAAGGGAAGTTCGGCTCTTTACTTGTTACCATTTGTAGCCTCATATTTTAGTCTAAATAAGAAAGAATTAATGGTTTGTGTGTTGAGTAGGCCTTTTGCCTTCAGTCTTTTTATAATTAATGTCATAATTGCTTTATTTTGAGCATCCTGTTAAAAAACAATTTAAAATAAACTTTTAATGGAACACAGGACGAACAAACACTCCGACATATGTTGCTTTGTGCTGCAGTAGGACAGGTTATGGTTGCAGTTTTGGGAACAGTTGTTTTTCCGGGGCCAGACTCACTAGGGTCAGTAGACGGAGACCTAGCTTGCCAGCTCTTCTCCAACTGCACCGAGAGATGGACAGTTCTTATATGTCAGTGCAGGTTTATGCAGGAAGCTGCTCTCACTGTAATTTGCAATGATGGCACTCTGCTCCCTGCCATTTCCAATTTCCTTATATTGCAGCCAAATATGCTTCTTTAATGTGTATCACTCATATTCATTTATTTTTGTAATGTTCTCTTCCGCCGTCTTGCTGTCTGTACTTGTCCTAAGCCCATGCATGGTGGAACATGTTTCTCCCCCTCTGCTTTACTTTGTTGCCAACTCCTCAGTAATGAAAGTAGCTGTTGGCTGTGCTAAATGTCGCTACATGAGGTCATTGCCTAATTTGCATAAATGGTTATTTGCAGGTAGTTGCAATAGAGGCTGTAGGACAGAGAAATAACATCTTTAAAGAGAAAAAAAGTGAAGAAAAAACACCCTAAATATGTTTAGAACTACTAGGGCTGGGCGATATGGACCAAAAATAATCTCCATAGACATGCGCTTTTGTATCACAGGAACGGGCCCACCAGCTCAATGCAGCGTCTACCCGCGGGCTGCATCAAAAGTACATGAAAAAGACTCACTTCCGCTATTAAGGTCATGTGACTTACGGTATAAACCAACAGCCAGATACTCTTGGGGGGCCGGGCGACGCCAAAGCGTGTGAAAGGATACAATACGAAGGCTGTATGTACACAAAACAGCGACAGTGAAGGATTTCAGGTTTCCAAAACTCTAAGCCGAGCAGAGCTAGAGCCGGCTCGTTTTTGCGAACACACATCACTACATCAGACGTGTAAAGTTTCCTACCAAGAACGTGAACCTGCAGCAGTGTGCGATGCCTCTTTGTGCGTGTAAAAAGCAGTTACGATTTCAAGCACTATATGCAAAATTAAAGCGCTTTTCAGAACTTGAAAGGACAATATTAAAATTCAAGCATTTTCAAGGATTTCCAGCACCTGTATGAACCCTGTAGGTATCTGTAGGTTTTGGACTGCTGGTCAGTCAAAACATTCGCAGCGTGGAATTTTTAGTGAGCATTTTTACAGTTCTTCAACATCTACGGACAAAAAGATGAAAAGATCATCTCTAACTCACCTCCTTCACAGAGAGCTGAACTCCCTCTGGTTGATTCTTTAAGAGGACCTCCATGAAGACGGGACCCAACGTGGCGTTCAGATTGCTCAGCTGCACACAAAAAAACAAGTGTTAACAGTCTGATCTTTAAAATCCCTCAGTACACCAACAACACCTGCGCTTAGAGCTGAAAGTAAAAACAAGCCGAGTTTTACCTGAACGACTCGTTGGTGAGTCTTGAGGACAGCGTCGACGTACATCTTGGTGCCTTGCTCTTGCATTAGCATGACCTCTGTGCTCTTTGTTGGCAAAGCAAAGCTGTGTGTGAAGTATTAAAAAACATTTAAATGATGCATGCATCTCTGCAATGAAAAGACAACAAACTCACTGTAGCATATTTGTCAGATGAGAATTTGGTGGATGATCTGTATCTATGAACTTTATCTTTGCACATTTATTTACAAAATCTTATATCTTCAAAGCTCATCCACCTTCATTTAAATCTGTAAACAGAACAGCTTGTGTCGCTCCCTTCTAGTGATCCATGTTTGAAACAAGATTTAATGTTGCACTATGCTGCAAACACAGAAGCAAGAACACCACAGAGCTTTGTTACCCACTCTCCTGAAGAGAGGTAACCAAATCACATGTCGTTCACATTTGGCAAACAGTTTAACTTTCAATGGGCTACAATTACTGACTAATCGTCATAAAAAAAAATAAAATGCTTTTTAGGTTGCGATAACTGAATGTGCATACATTTCCATTCAGTGAACCTCACACGGTTTCCATCCCGTCTCCTTAAATGTTCCCTGCTGATCTGCACTGGTCAAAAACCTCAGACCTGCCGTCTCAACACTCTCACCTTTCTGCCACCTTGATGCCGAGCCGGTTGCAGAGGTTGTGGATGTACTGAGAATAATGCTCCACGATAGTCATGTCATATCCCGACACCTGCACATTCAGAGTGCCGTATGCTGTATCTGTGGCACGCTGGATGTGTTTCATCTGGTGCTTGACTTTCTTTTTCCTCGGCTGAAACAAACAGAACACAAACACTTAATCCACCGACACCGGCAGGAGTAATTTTTATAGTGTTTGGTCCGGATCACAGTGGAAGCTTGTGATGATTTTAAGTCATCAACAAAAGCAAATACATGACAAAATCTTGTGTATTGGTGCAGTTCTTCATCATAAACCAATTTCTGTAAAGACAGAAATTTTCAAGACCTTTTTATACCATTTTACTTGTGAGCAAGGCTCAAATATTAAAAACTGCTCTTTTATTTTTAAAAGCAGGAACGAGTTGGTTCTGAGTAATTTTTAGTTACAGTTAGACTTTCTTGGTATCCATTCCATGTCTTTCTAATCAGTGTTAGGATGTGAAAAATACTGGGGAAAAATAAATAGTCCTTATCATAGGTTACATTTTCAGCCTAATTATAATGTAGGATATAGATCCCAGCAATCAGATGATGCCCTAAAAGCAGCACTTGGCAACAGTGGGAAGAAAAAGCTCCCTTTTACCAGGAAGAAGCCTCAACAGAGTCAGGCTTAGGTCCATTCTCTTTTAGAAACTCTACGAACCACAAGTAAGTCTGCAGTCTGAGAGTGAAGTGCTCTATCTGTGTAATATGGTACAATAAGGTCTTTGAAATATGGTCTGATTATTCAAGATTTTGTTAGTGAGAAGGAGTTTTTTGGATTTAACAGAGAGCCAATGCATATATTCTCTCCTTGGAGTCTTACTGCCTGTTTAGGTAAAAGATACTTCCATCTCCCAATCCCGTGGGTTGGCATGTCCTTGTATTGTCTTTCGTTTACAGAGTCTGTGCCTAAGAAAAAGGAACAAATAATCATTTAAATATTCTGTAGCAGCAAAGGCAGTTTGCATTCAGTTTGCATACACAGGACAAACACCGCATTAGTTTGAAAATACTTACACCAAACAGGATGCTGGATGGACGGTGCGGCCCTTTAAAGATTACAGAACACATATTAATCTTAAATGGTATTAGAAAGAAAGTATCTCACCACAATCTAAATATTCTGCAGTTTATACCCGCTGTGAATGTCTGAGCTTTAATGTAGTTTAAAACCTTTCAAAATTATTTAAAAACTCTTGATAAAATGAGAAGAAACTGCTGCTCTGATTTTACTCCTAAAACATCTATGTAGTGTGCTGAAACTAAGGTTGGGCTATAACTCCATAGAATACTAATATGTACCACAAGATGTTGCACTTAATCAATATTCTTATTGTCATCGGAGATGGGGAAAGTCAAAAAGCATTAAAAGTTAAAAGGCAGTAATTACTGATAAAATGCTTCCACCTGGAGGTGGAATTTTCAATTAAATTTAACAAAGGTAATTACAGAAATTGTTGCATTCGTGTATCTTATAGGAATCTTATAGAAGTTGGGTCTTTACATCTAATATTGGTGAAAACATCAAGTTAAAAGCGGTCACCGAAAATGCGGCAACACGGCTAAAAAGCAGTTTAATACAGCCAGAGACAGAAAATGAAAAACAATCAGGGCGTTTAAGCAGGCTAGCAGTAAGCTGCAGTAGATGTGTGAGGTATTTAATACATTTAAGCTTAGCTCAATTTCCCTTTTATTAGGAAGGCCACCATATTTTCTTTTTAATTATGTCAAATGCTCTTTATTTTATTTGTTACCAAATAATACAGCAATTCAAGAAAACTCTGAAGCTTTCTGAATCTTTAAAATATGTCAAAGTTGCAAAATTACAGACAAAAAAAATGATCATCAAAATTCAAAATTGGAGGATGGGAAGAGACTGGTTATGGCAGAATTCTCTTCAGTACCATCAGAATGGTTTAAAGAAATCATTGTCATAAGCTGCATCAAGTTTCATAAAGTTTACAGTCTTAAGAGGCAAAAAAAAGCTTTAAAACATAATTTTTGGTGCTTTTGCAGAATATGAACAAGTGCCACGTGGTCAGACAAATCTAAAAATTAACTACTGATGATGTACTTCAACCAATCACAGCTCTGAAATCTAAACGTGAGCTGTGACCTGAACGACTGTCAAAACAGAGCACAGATAGCCAACTTTTTAGTGTAGACAATTGCACGGGTATAAATCACAATGTGCTAAATCAGGAGAATAAGGGGGGTAATCAACAAACTGAAAGCCACAGTCCCGCACAGCAGCCATTGTAACCCCAGACTTGTGTGCAGGATCTTTGTCCTGGTGAAACGGGACCCCCTTTGTCAGTTTTCCAGGCCATTTTGATTGCCTATCAGAGCTGCCTCAGCAAGTTGGCACAGTGTTCTCCATTGATAGTATGACCTTTTTGAAGGTAATCAATGAACATTAGGCCCTCTGCATTCAAGAAGACCGAGACCATCGCCTACGCTGCAGATGACACCACCTTGGTCTTCTTTGGTGGGGGAGAAGATGGGCGTTTCCACTGCATGGACTGCTGTTTGGTCTCTGGCTCAAAGTGGTGAACCCAACATTCATCTTGGGTGAGGAAACGCACCCACCGAGCGGAAACCTTTGACATGCCAAGTTTGTTGCCCAGAATGTTATCACCTCACTCACAGGAGATGCCTACAGCATTAGCTATCTGATTAACAGTTAAACTTCTGTCATCCATCACCATGTGGTGAACACGGTCAATGTTTTCTTGGGTGGTGGCTGTGGCAGGACATCCGGACATTGGCTCATCTTCAAGACTCTTCCTACCCCTCTTGAATTCAGCTGCACACTTTTGCACAGTTGATAAAGCTGGAGCATCATCCCCTAATAGAGCAACCATGCCAGCATGAATGTCCTTGGGGGGTTAACAACTTTTCTGCAGATATTTGATAACACCACAGTGCCTAATCGTATCCATTTTTACAAAATGTCTCTAATACGTTTCCAAGTCCTCAATTCTGTATCCAACTTCTTCTTAGTCAGTCTATGAACTTTTCAGCCCACCCTCAAAACAAGATCCATTTGGCACAGAATTTCAAAATATTCTTTTGCAGGCACATTTTGAGGTAAAGTGTGAGCCTCAGTCCGGTACTCCACCAGAGTACATAAAAACAATGATCCTGTGACTTTTCCAAGAAAGAACATTGAGCTTTTTGTATCGATGTAAGAATTTTATTGAGACATTTGGATTATAAAATTTATATCTACATAAAGCTCATTTCAAGAGAAATATTTTCATGAAGGTAATTACTTAATTGACACTACCAGCTAGGAGAAATTACTGATGAAAATAGATTGACTGCAGGGTTTAGGCCTGTATCAGCTGATCACTGTTGGATGATGGGCTTTGTATGCACAGGTGGCCTTGCTACTTTTATGAGGCTTGTTAACAAGCTTCCTGATCATTTCACCCCATTTTTCTCATCCTGTCAGCCTTCGCTGTTCCTATTTTCTCAAACCTCTGCAGTCGCAAAAGCTGCAAAAGCACATAAATTCACTTTGGGTTACTGAGAATGTAAAAGCAATGCAAAGACTTACCGGCATGGTCTCAGACCTTTACTCAACAGGAACGCTTGCCGTGTGACAGACACCTGCAACTGGAGACAGACACAAGAAAAAAATATGTTTCTCAGTATTCTAACAATGACAATTATCAGGCACAGCATTATCTTCATGTCCTCCTTCCCAACATCCATGAACCTCCTCTGCGGTGTTCCTCTTTTCCTCCCGCCTGGCGGCTCCAGCTTCACCATCCTTTGTCCAACATATGCACTGTCCAAGCCATCTCAGCCTTACCTCTCAAACTTTGTCTCCAATTTATATGTACACACCTTCTAACATTTTAATTTCTTTATCCTGTCCATCCTGGTCAGTTCCAACAAAAACATTAGCACCTCCAGCTCAACCTCCTGTCTTTCTGTCAGTGCCACTGTCTCCAAATCATACATCATAGTATGTCTCACTACCATCCTGTAAACATTTCCTTTCACTCTTACCGCTATCCTTCTGTCACAAATTACCCGTGACACTCATTGCCACCCTCTCCATCCTGCCTGCACTCTCATCTTCTCCTCACCTGTGTACTGTCCGTTGCTTTGGTTGGTTCTGACTTTCATTCTTTTTCTCTCCAGTACAAGCTTCCACCTCTCCAGGCTCTCTTCCACCTGCTCTCACTACAGATCACAATGCGATCTGTTAATATCTTAAAACAATCTATATCCTCTCAGAGTGTCCCACAGCAGCAGTTTTGCTTGACCCCCCCCCCCAGCAATTTACAGAGTGAACCAGTTGTGTCAGTGGTCACGTTTAACTGGCATCACTTTAAAATGAAGCTCCATGGTAAGAATGTCTTGTGTTTTTAAGCCAGTGATCCTCACATCCAGGCCTCGAGAGCCAGTGTCCTGCAGGTTTTAGATGTCTCCCTGATCCAACACACCTGAATCAAATGGCTGAAGTACCTCCTCAGTATGCAGTTCTCTAGAGTCCTGCTAATGACTTCTATATTTGACTCAAGTGTGTTGAAGCAGAGACATATCTGAAACCTGCAGGACACCGGCTCTCGAGGCCTGGATGTGAGGATCCCTGTGTTAAGCGTTTGCTGCCTCGTCCGATTTTTCCTCTCTCCTCGAGAAGAAGCATGGAAACTGAGAACTGGGGAAAGGGATGCGACCGACACCCCTGATAATTATCATGAGCAGCGATAAGTGTAAAAAACAAAACAAAAACAATTGAACGGGTTGCGCACGCCTGCTAAGATTAACAGAGCGTCAGTATTTATTCCGGTCACCTCTACAGGAACAGCAAAGACAACAACACCGACTGACACGGGCTCATCCTGGTTTGTAATACAGAGCAGCGCTTCAGCACAGGTGTGACCTCTATGGCAGCTGACGTTTAGCTGAGAGAAAATAAACGCAACGTTACCTTCCGGAAGGCAGGATTCATTGCTCAGCCCCTCTCTATAAATACTTCATGTAAAATGCACTCAGACCAAACTCCTTGCTGAACTACAGCTTGATGAATAACAGGCAATAACACACGCGCTGGCTGCACTCCCCGGAAGTCCGTCTTTTATTTTGTCCGTCGGGTAAACACGCGAGCACTAACGTTCCCGGGACAGGAAAGGCTTTTCCGCTTTATCTTCCAGTGTTTTAAAAATATATTAAAAACATATGTGGGATTGTGAAGTAATAATGAAGAATTAAGGCAGAGGAGAGAAAAAGATTATTTTTCTATTACAAATTCCTATCTGATCCGAAGCAAGACAGTAGTGAGGTGTGCAATAGATGGCATGCGTTACTGAAGGAGAGCAGCAAGAGACAAAGGGAAGGTTTACAAGATGCTAGTGAGCCCTGCTGTGATGTATGGTTTGGAGATGGTGGAAGTGAGAGAAAAAAGATAGGAGGCTGAGTTGAAGATGTTAAGATTTTCAGTGGGAGTACATCAGAGAGACTGCTCAGACTGAGATGGTTTAGGCATGTGCAAGGGAGGGATAGTGGATACTGGACAAAAGATGTTAGATTGGCGTAACAGAGGATGGTTGATCTCAGACTATTCAATGTTGCGATCCCTAAATAAAGCAACTGAAAGAAGATCTAGAGCTGTTTTTAAGTTCTGTATGTTATGCCCTTAATTCAGTTATTTCAGTTTTACGTGTTTCGCTTCATTTTATTTATTTTTTGCACGTGGTAATTTGTGTTTCCTGTACCCCAAACTGAACCAAACTAATTTTCACATTTCCACTGCACCACAAACAACATCTTGACAACTGCACACATTCAACAGGCTTTTATTATCATTTTTTTTAAAATAGCTGAAGTTTGGCCCCTCAAATCACTTGTATCAAAATGAAAATGAGCTTTGAACATTCAAATGTTTCAGGTGTACTACAGCCTTCTCAGTAGTAAAGTGCAAAAGTCCACATCACCTAAAACTTGTATTTTAAGAACAGTGTATGAACTGTGCATAGGAACATTTATTTTTTTTTTAAACGGTTGTAAATGCATGAACTGCTTTTAAAGCACAAAAAGCAAAACTCATTCTGCAGTAATCTGCTATTAGCACGGCTTTTTCTTTTTCCTAACATCATGCCAAGCAGACAAACCTCTAAAGTATGCATGCACACACTCTCACTCACAATATTTTTTCTTTGGCTCGCAATGCTCAACTCCACAAAGCAGTCACAACCTGACATACACGTTAAGTTCGAGTAGATTTCTCCAAGAACTAATCAAAAGGCCTTCTGCGATGACGGAAAACTGGGAAACTCAAGGAATTCGACTTCTATTTCAGAAGCTGCGTCTGTGACCCACATTTCTTCGAACCTGCTGTTGTATCAAAACTTTAGGTGAAAGTTATCCAAACTGGATCAAATCTATAAACAAGGTGAATGAGAAAATTCTCACATTTTGTAAAAATTTTCAGCAAAGTGATAGATAAATCTGGCATCACAGACACAAAAAGGTTTCCCATATTTAGTATGAACCCTTCCGATTGCATTGTCATTTTACATTCACGTACAGCGAGTGAGTCTAATATAAAGCACCTGAATTAGGTTTATCAGTATGCGACACAGGTTTAGCATGAGAGTCACATCGGCAGAGTCTCGGTGCTCAGTTGGTTTCAGGTCCAGCTGAACCAGAAGCTGTTACCAACCCGCACGTCTCTGAATGCTGTGTGAGGGTTGGAGGCAATCTGTGGCAGCTCCTTAAGTCCTTTTCTTCACATTCACAGAGAAAAGATGAGCGCTTGATCATCCGATGCACTCATCCACAGTTAAGGATCAAATTCAAAGTGCTTCGTTAGGTGGAAAAATATATGCATATGAAAAATCACATCTCCTCCTAAACTCCTCTTTCTTCATCGTCGTCCTCGTCTCCGTCCTCCTCTTCTTCCTCCTCAACGTCCTCCTCCTCCTCCTCTTCCTCCTCCCCTGGGCTGTAATCATCATCATGTGCTGCCACTCCGTCTTCCTCCTCGTCGTCTTCCTCCTCCTCCCCCTCGCTCCTCATTTCCTCTTCGCTGCTGTTGTCGAGGTCGTCATCATCTTCGTCGTCATCTTCCTCCTCCTCTGGAGCCTCTTCCTCGTTCTCATCCTGCTCCTCCTCCTCTTCAGGATCTGAAACATAGCCTGATAAGATGGAGAAAATAATCAGAAAATGCTTTTTTAATCAACAAATGTTTGAGCAGAAATGAAAGGACAGAAATCTGTCAGGTGTAATGATGAGTGTGGGTGAGTGAGTATTTCTTACACAGGGAATTGACAGCATCAACAATGTGACCCCGGAGCTCGTCGTCAAGGAATTTTCTCATTTCCTCTTCCATCGTCATTCCGACACCCTCCGTTTCCATATCAACGTACTCTGGGTAAAATAAGTTTTTCCTTAGCTGCCTGCGGCACCTAAAACACACACAGGCGAATGAAATGACAGCTTTTGTTGTCCATCTAAACACATAATAAGTTTAAACCTTCAGCGAGTAGTCAAATGTAGTCAAGCAACTAATTGCAACTACTTTGATAAATGATAAAATGCTTCATTCAGCCCACAACAATCAGTTTTTAAAGCAAAAGTACAACATTAAAGCTTATTTGTCACGTTTCTCATGCTTTTTTGTGATATAAACTTTATTATTAGGTACACATTCACAACTGCTTGTTAACACAACTATCTAATCCGCCAATCACATGGCAGCAACTTTCCACATTTAAGCATGTAGATGCCCCATGTCACAAAATCATCTCAAACTGGTTTCTTGAACATGGCAATGAGTTCACTGAACACTAATGGCCTCCACAGTCACCAGATCTCAAGCCAACAGAGCACTTCTGGGATTTATAAAAAAAAAGAAAAAAGTTCAACTCATTGTCATTGTGCACACAACGAAATGAAGGTTTCAGATCACTCATCCAGAGACAAGCATCTGCGGTCATGCAGCCAGAGACCGGCACTACCGTTAGGCAATGTGGTTTAAGTGTCTTGCCCAAGGACACAACGCAGCGCAGGGACAGGGCTCGAACCTGCAACCTTCCGGCTGAAAGGCAAGCGCCTACCCACTGCGCCACTGCCACATTTAGTGGAACGGGAGATTCTCATCATGGATGTGCAGCCGACAAATCTGCAGCAACTGTGTGATGCCGTCATGTCAACATGGACCAAAATCTGTGAGGAATGCTTGCAGCACCTTAACGGAGTTCTGAAGGATAATGGGGGTTTCATCAAGGTGCACACAATGAAGTGGCCACTGAGTGTAGGTGACAATGACATGAATACCTTTGGGTTTTGGATTTATTTTTTTTTTTGGGCAAAGAAGTTAATGAAATAGATAAATATTTTTGGCAGCCAAAATGGACGTAAACTTTATTCTCCCATCATATAGACAAAATAAATCAATAAATCGACAATGAACTAAGAAAACAACCAAAAGATAAAAAGAAAAAGCACACTTACTGTTTTCCTTTTGTCTTGTATGCCTGGAAAAAAAAAATACAAAACAGATGTTTCAAGGTGAATAAAGTGATTTCCAAAATAAGCTCAGTGTTTCCCACACATGGATATTACTTTGGCGGACAGCACATCATATAAACACCCCCCAGGTATAAAGTATGTGGCAACTTCCCTTCTTTTTTCATCCATTTATGAAAGCAGCACCAGCACTGATTCATAAACTAATAGTCAGTCCCCTTACTCTTATTCTGGATGGTCAGTCAGGCTTCTGAGTCTTCTGAGGCCCAAACTGAGGAAATCTAATAAAAAGGTCAGCTACAAATTACATTTGTGCCATACTAATGTACTATAAACACAACTAATAACATCTGTTCTAGTTTGCATCACCATTTGTTCTCAGAGTTGGAAAAATGTCTTCATGATTTGACATTTTAAAATAATTTCTGTAAGAGTTCATTGCAGGTGATTCACATAAAGCACACAAATGTTTTAGCCTACTTCAAATCATAGGCAAGTTAAAGGAGCAGTGTGTAGGATCTCTGTTTAGGTTAACATTGTCTTCCTCCCTGGGCCAAAGATCTTAATTGATTTTGGTGACACTGGATAACAAATGGCTAAAAATGTCTCTTCACATTATCCTAACAGGCATTGTAATGATGGACTTTTGTCCGCTTTTTGATTACAGTAATTTCAGACTGTTTGCATCACAGGTGAAACTTTCAGCAGCTCAGAGCAGTAACATCATATGAACATGATCTGTGCTTTAAGAGCAAAAGCATGCCCGCAGTGTGACAGTGACGTGTTTGATGTGTCTCACCTCGATGAAGCGGAAAGGGTCGTTCTCCTGCATGAGGCTCTCCATGCCGCAGCGGACTTCATGTAGGCGGGCCTGGTCCTGGCCGATCCTGGAGATGTTCTTCTGAATGGTGGGCCCGTTGATGTCACAGTGAGCGCGTGCGCATTCTCGCAATCTGCCGATGAAGCTGAACACTTTGACCTTCATCTCCCCTTCCAGTCTGGACAAGCACCGCTCGGTGTCATCCATAAACTTCTAAATAAGGGAAGCGATGGAAGGAAGAAAAGGCAAAGAGGACAAAATATCAGCAGGATAAAAGTGCACTGACTCAAGTGATTTTAGTGGAATTATCAACTTTCATTTACTCAGTGCAAATATGGATCATACTGGATCAAATTGTTGTTTTCAACATTTTTTTTTGTCTTGAATGGTTCTCCACGGTGTAGTGGTTTGCATAGTCACCTAATCTAACAAGCAAATGATCATTGATTCGAACTCAGGAGGAAAATGTATTTGTGGTAGTGTCAGGAATGAAAGGAAGCTTATTTCCACCAATGGAAAGAAAAACAAAAAGAAATCCCCATAAGGAAGTCAAAATTTGGGATTAGCATCTGGAATTTTAGGCTTAATCAGAACTTTGACTCAGTAAGTCAAACTTACAAGATAATTATTTCCTTTTTTTGTGGCAAAAGCAAACTTCCATAGATCATCATCCACAGAGCATCTGGCACACACAAAAAAATCTGCTAAATCAAACATCAAGAGCTACCCACTGTAGTAGCACACTGTGAATAAGAGAGCAGCTAAAAGCTAAGCAGGTCTCTCTTGTAAATGAGTCTTAATGCATAAAAAAAGTTTTTTTTTTTTTTTTAAAAAATTAACTTATATTTATT
>VUQK01043676.1:6711-19670 GCA_015106715.1 Bujurquina vittata | reverse complement strand
GCCTCGTTTCCGTTCCAGCGAAGTCCCATATTTTGCCGCCCCTCCCCTTTTCCCCTCCCTTTTTTCCCCCCCCCCCCCCCTCTCTCGCTCTCTCTGTTGACACTGTGTTGCAAAATAAACGCCGGCAAACACACTGTACATACGTGCGGCACCGGCTGTAAAAGAAACCAACAACTGAAAGGTAAATACCACTTTATCTGGCCTGTCACAGCAACAAGCAGCCGAGCACTTTGTTTACCTCGGCGCTGAGCGAAAGTGGCTCAGGCCCTGCTGCTGCTGTGATATGGCCTCTAATTAGTTTCCAGGCAGCCTTTACCTGCCTCTCCCTCGGCGTAAACCCGTCAACTCCCTTGTGTTTTTTAATGTCTGTAAAATAAATAAATAAAAAGAGGCACTTCGTTCCTTTGCGACTACGTCTTTTCTTCTTCTGTTCTCTTTACCAAAGCCCGCCGCTTCCCCCTCTTCACTTCCTCCTGAATGCTCACTCTCCATTGTTTTGTGGGCGATTCGGCTCGTGTGTCGCCGCCTGGCATTTTCATGTAAACACAGAAAAAGGCTGTTTGTTAATGTAAATGCTGATTACACAACAGCCATGCCCGTGAAAGCTTTCACAGCTGCTCTCCTGAACTTTTTTTCTTGTCTCGGATGGAGGGAAAAAATGTTCCTCGGCGAAACCGAAGCACTGTGATGAAGATGCAAAGGAGGCAGCATGTGGTTAAAATATTATCTATTTATTGTGCGAACAGTGGGAACGCCAAGAATTTAAACACAATCTTGTGGCAAGTGCCACCCAGCGCCCTCCATTTAGACGTGCCCCTGCAGAAGAGTCAAAAATGGCCATGGTTTGAAAGGTTTGAAAACCATGCAGACATAAAAAGAGAGAAATACCGGTCAGATTATTGCGATTAAGAAATTATAAAGGCATTTGTTTTTGATTCAACAGCATCTGACTGATAACCAGTTAACTGATAACTAGGAGCATGAACATAAGTGAGGAGGTGGTAACAGTGGACAGCTACAGGTGCGTGGGTGTGCTTCTGAATGAGGCTTGACTGGAGGACCAGCAGCGATGCTGTGCACTACATGAGCAGGCTCTGCTGTCTGAGGAAGCTCAAATCCTTCAATGTGTGCCGCAAGATGTTGGAGATCTTCTACCAGTCTGTGCCATTTACTTTGCTGTTGTCTGCCGCGGGGAAGGGAGTAGCATGGGCGTCAGAGACGCCAGCAGGATCAACAAGGTAATCCACAAGACTGGAACCATCATTGGTCAGGATCTGGAGGTGTTTGAGTCAGCGAGGGACAGGAGGTCAGTGAACAAAGTGCACTCCACACTGCGGAGGCAGCAAAGCCCCTTCTCCCTCAGACTCATTCAACCCTGCTGCCGTCAACAACTCTTCAGCAAATCATTCCTACCGTTCTCTATCAAACTCTCCTTTTTTGTACCAGGTGATCACGCGTCAGGACAGAAGATTCCACAAACCTTCTTGTACATCTTATTTATCAATGCCGTCTGACACACTGTTTGCTACAATTCTCTTTTGCACGATCAGTCTTAATGTTTTATTTGTCTTCCTTTTTTATTATCTTATTTTATTGCTATTGTGTAAAAAACAGCTTTGCACTACCTCACATCATAAGCCCTTCAGCGTGGGTGTGTGATACCTTTAACAATGTAGTTGTTTTTTTTCTTGCAGGATTAATAAAGTATCTACGTAATTAACAGATCTTTATTGCATATCTTCTGTATTTCATGTTGTTCATCATCATCATCATCATCATCATCATGTTCCCTTCATGGAGTGTCCACCCTGGGGTGCTTCTGTCTTGATAGGAAAAATCTTGTTGAGCAGAAGCCTGATATATCCATCATTGTGCATCTTATTTGTTCCACATATAATCCCAAGAGTTTTTCTACTTCTGCACCCCAGAAGATCTTACATCAACCTGTAGTTGTTTCTGGAGTTCATCATATGGTCTGTGTGTGCAATGTATCTTAATTGCTGCTTATGGCAAAACAGTTTAATAGGAAGGGTCTTTGTTTTCTTCCATAGTTCCACATTTGATGTTTCAAAGCTCCAATCTATCCCTCCCTCTATATTTCTATCTTGATCACTCGTATAAGGCGTGTTCTTACATTTAAATCTACCTTTTACCATTTTACAGAGGAGACCATGCCACAAAACTTCAGTTTTATTCATTACTGGTGCGTTTATCTGCCACGCCCGTGCACTATACAGTTGAATGCATGCTGTGAGGAACTTTACCCTGTCTATGGTCTAGCACATTTTACCCCCCGACTTTAAAGGCCAATGTCGCCATCTTAACACAAGACATTTGCAGTCTAAAGCAAGTGAAGGTATTGTCATAAATCTGCAGAATATTTTGCAGCCCCTCAGTGGATTCAGTAAAGACGGTGATGTCATCAGCATATAGAAGTTCAGTTATCTAGTTTTCCCCAAGTCTAAGTCTAAGTTCTGGAGGCAAAACCTCTGTATTTAATTTTGAAGACAGTTTTTGGATACACTTTCAATATCTCATGACAAGAAATTCTCACAACAAAGTCCATGCACACGCTGAAAATGTTGCCATCCAACTAGAGTATCAAATAATTGAGTTGTCCTGCATGAAACCGTGCAAAATTTCCCTATTATGAACACTGAGTTGAAGTACATAGGAATTGCATATTTGATCCCTCACAGCTTCTTAAGTACAGGAAGTATTTGACTGAAAATTTCTTTAAAAAAATAAATAAAAAAATCTTGTTTTAAACGCTCTCCAAGTGTCGGCTAAAATCCTTTTTCTATAACCAACTCTGAACTTCAGTTTCATGGGATATATCATAGTTTCAACAGCAAAACTCCACTAATTTATTACCCTGCTCCAGATTTATGATAAATAATTTATGCCATGCCATGAACTAGTGAACTAGTGCCAAACTGAACATCATCTGGATCCGATCCAGATTCTGGATTTGCAGGCTATTTGAATTTAACATGGAAAACTCCATTTAATGTGTATTTTTGGCCATATCGCAGCTGAAAAGAAAAAAAACACATCATCCTCATTTGTTGCAGTAAGAAGCGTATCACTATCTGCATATGCAAATATATGACATAACGCTTTGCTGTGGCCGGTGCCACTTGTTATCTATGATGTATTAAAACATAAAAAAGAATTCTTACCTTGGATGTTTGATCAGCTTTCTAATATTTGACTGGAGAACATATCAAAAAAGTGCATTTTGGGTAAATATTTAAGGGTCATATCACTAAGTAGGATAGGTGGCTGTTCTAAGCAAGTTAAAGGTCTCTTTTTTTACCTACATTTTGATACCAGGCTCATCTTCTAGCCGTGATTCCTTCTGTGTGAAAATCACCCATATACAACAACACAATGATCAACTTCCCCTTTGTTTTAATGGGAAATGGCAAACTGCGCAAGCAGCCAGCTCACAGCGTGAGCTTAGCCTTTAATAAGAACTGGCCACCTTGGAGCAAAAAAGTAGATGCAAAGTTGTGCCTTGCTAAAAGGCAACTAATCAGCGATTGTTTAAAGAGGACTATCATTTTCCCCGGTGGCGACTGGGAAACAAACCAGCAACCTTTAAGTCTGCCTCTAAGAAAGAAAAAAAAAAAATCAGCTAAACCTTTAATCTTCTTCTTCACCTCCTCCTCCTCTACCTCCTTCCCTGCTGCTTGCTGTGGTTAGCCGCCACGCTCCACTGAGCCGCTCCCGCTCCCCCAGGAGAAAATTTGTGCATGCATACTGTACATGAACTTTGGATAAATAAATAAACACAGAAAGAGCTGCTAGATAATTGAGCACGAGTGAGAAACAGAGAAACTGAAAGAGGGAGAGAGGCAGGCAGGCAGGCGAAACCATTTCTCCAGGGATGTCGGCAAAGCGACGGCGAGACAGGTATGATTAAAACCACGGTGATTTATGGGAAGGTGTGCCGCCCTCTGTCACGCTCACTGCGTGTATTAACGTTTTTGTTTTGCATAGAAGTCATCTGGAGACAAGTGACCCCCACATCCCACCCACACATGAACACACACACACACACACACACTTACTTTCATTTATCTCATTAATGCAAACCCAGCTGGAACTGTAGAGGTTCGATTCACTGTTTCCTCAGCCTGACTGGCCTTTGACTCTGATGCATGAACCTTAGATAAGGATGCAAAGTTCTGTGAGAATGAAGTGCAGTGTATCTGCAATGACTCAATCATTGTATTTGTTTATTCATGACTGCCTATTGCCATTTTTGATACATTAATAATTAACTGCAAATGCTGGCTTTGAATATAAGCAGAGTTAATTTTGTTTATTATCCTTTCTGAAATTCTCTTTGTGTCTGTGGCAGCTGTAAGGCAAATAAAATACACCAGACAGACAGGACAATTACAGAATTTATGCACATTTAAAGACTAAGTGGTCAAGACGACCCGCTGAAGTTTAAACTGAGCATCAGAATGAGGAAAAAAAGGTGATTTAAGGGACTTTGAATGTGGCATGGTTGCTGGTGCCAGATGAGCTGCTCTGAGTATTTGAGAAACTGCAGATCAACTGCGATTTTCCCACATGACCATCGCTAGGGTTTACAGAGAGAAAATATCCAGTGAGCAGCAGCTCTCTATGTAGAAGTCCCTAGTTCCTGCCAGGGGTCAGAGGAGAATGGTCAGACTGCTTCAAGCTAATAGGAAGGAAACAATCACTTAAACAACCACTCGTTACAACCAAGGTGCGCAGAAGACCAACTCAACAGCAGCAGAAGACCACACCGAGTGTCACTCCTGTCAGCTAAATACAGGAAACTGAGGTTCACACAGCATCACCAAAATTGGACAACAAAAGAAAAACTTTGCCTGTTCTGACGAGCCTTGAGAGATTCCCATCAAGGAGTTGGAGCCAACAAATTTGGAGTAACTGTGTGATGTTATGGCTCACGAGCATGGCAAAGATTTCAGAAGAAGGCAGTTACTCAAGGAGAGCCGGGCAGAGCCGTAGAAGGTCCATAATCAGCAGCAGGATCTGTATCCTTTGTGCATGGAGTAACAGAATGAGCACTGCCAGAGCCCTACAAAATGACCTCCAGTAGGCCTAGAGACCAAACTATCAGAAAAAGACTTTATGAGGGTGGCCTGAGGGCCCGAGGTTATCTAGTGGGTCTTCTGCACTGGGAGCCTGATTGGCATTTGGCATAGAATAGCAGAATTGGCAGGTCCACCACTGGTGCCCTGGGCTTTTCACAGATGGGAGCAGGTTCACCCTGAGCACATTTGACAGACGTGAACGGGGCTGGAGAAGCCATGGAAAACATTATTTTCCTGTTACTTCACTCAGCAGGACCAGTTTGTTGGTGGCTCAGTGATGGTCTGGGGAGGCATATCCATGGAGGGACGTACAGGCCTCTACAGGCTAGGCACCAGCACCCTGACTGTCATTAGGTATTAGGATAAAATCCTTGGACCTATTGTCAAACCTTTCACTCAGGGTCCTGGGGACCTCCTGGTGCACGACAGTGCTCAACCACATGTGACTAGAATATGCAGGCAGTTCCTGGAGGATGAAGTGCTCCCCCCCCCCATGCTTGCCTGACCTAAATCCATGCATGCATATAGGGACAGGGGCCATACAAACTACAGAGTACCATTTTGAGTTGCTGCAATGAAATTTTGGCAACATGGACTAGCCTGGCACATCACTTTTTCACTTTCACTTTCATTTCCGTCAAACGATGTGGCATCCTTTCATTCCTAACACATTATCCCATTTATATCAGTATAGATATCCAGCAGAATGGTTTATATTTTCCCCCATTGAGATCTGATGTGTTTTCGAAGTGTTTCTTATGTATGTTGTATTGACTATAATTGTCCAGTGGTGTAAAAACTTCTTATCATACGGACCATTAGGATTGATGGTCCTTTGTCTGTTTTGGTGCCCCCTTCTGCACATTGATGCACATGTATGTAGTGCTAATGGTGGCCTTAATGCTGTAAAAACCAAACCAGTGCAATTACTTAGTATGAGTTGCTTTTATCGCTTAGGGGTTCCTGCTATTTTTAATTCTTTCATTTGCTCTGTTTTGCAATGCTGAAATAAATAGCAGTGGTTCTAGTTTGTGTGTTGAATTTACTTTGACTCAACTCTAAAGGCCTGGATTTGGCATTAATTTGGAAAACGTCAATAAAAAAGCTGGAAAAGGGAATTACTGGCTTTGAAAAAAAAAGTTGTGATTAGATAAAAGGCTGGTAATCTTGGATAAAAAAAATGAATGGGTAAATATGATTATTAGTAATAAGCAGTAGGTTGCTAACATACTGTCATCTTTAGACAAACAGCTCCCATAAGAATCTTTTTCCAAAACCGTCCCTGGATTTTAAGAAATTATCCCTTAATTTAAATGTTACAATCCCGATCTGATTGGTAATATAAGTCTCCAGAGGCCACTGCTACAGGAGCCTCTTTTTAATGACTGTGAGTTTGGGGTGATTCACCAGTTTCTGTGATATTGATGTCCATCTCTGCAAAAAGCAGCCATGCAAATAATTAAAGTGGAGATACAGTGTATTTTTTCGAACAGAAATCAATATAGATGAGAATATTGGTCAATATCCATCGGTACTCATTCCAAAAGACAGACTCAGCTCATTGTGCTGAGAAAACTGACCGAAGAGCCATCATTTCCAAAGGAGCAAAGCATTTCATTTAAGGCAGCTACAGAATGGGCTCTATTTATCATTTTTTACCACCAAACAGGTTTCCTGTGACGATAAAACACACTCTGTTGGTGTCCTTTTACACTTCAAACCTTATCAACCGCCCCATCCCTATCAATAACATCTATACATGTGTCACTTCTACATGACTTAGCTAAGTTGAGTTTAAGGCAATGAATGAATGTTGAAGGGTATTATCGCAAATGCCCAGGGCGCCAGTTACTACCACACTCTCAAAGCTGCTATTGCAGTAAATTATTGCATAAGTGACGGTGATTGGTCACTCTTACATCATCATTTGTCAGCAAGCCGGGTTATGATTGTGAAGGAGTGTCCTTTAGGTCAAACCACAATCTTTGTCTAACCTGACCAAGTAGTTTCTAACACATAAACCTAACCAAGGATGTTTAGTGCCTAAGTCTAACCAAGCAGTTTTTGGTACCTAGGCCTAAATAGGCCTAGCCAAATGCATTTGGCAATGTAAGGTTTTAGTACCATTAGCGCCTAAACCCTAAGCACTTGGGTTTTAGTGCCTAAACCTAACCAGATACTTTTGGTATAGAAACCTAGCCAAGTAGATTCAGTCGCCAATTCTGATCCATAACTTGGTACCTAAACCGAACCGAGCAGTTTCAGTGTCTAAACTCAAGTGAAAGTGAAACTAAAAAGTGTGGGGGGAGAAAGAAACTAAAAATCTGAACAGGACATAAACCAGGATTTCCTGGCTTTTAATCCTGGAACTTATGCCAAAACCACCACTCCATCCTCCTTATGAGGACTTTGCCTGTTTGAGGCGACCGTTATCTTACAGTGGCCAGTCTAGCCATAAAGGACACCTTGCCATGCAAATAAGGGTTAACATAGTAGGTATCTGACAGCTGCAGTATACAAAGCTTTATCTTTACTGGAGACGCCGACTGCATATTAACCAAGCCTTTTTGTAATTGGGTTACTGAGAGTACACTGTCCTTATTGCTCAAATTTAATGGGGAAATACCAACTGTAGGTTTAGATCAACTGATTTTTCTGTTCTTTCGCAATCTGAAAGAATCAACAGAGTTTAAAACCACATTAGTTCAAGGAAAGCAGGATGCCATAAAGCACAAACACTATAACATATACATTTGCAGAGTAAACTATGCACATCACTCCTGCTCACATTACATTTGCCTAAGAAGTGTGCAAACATTCATATTCTATGCTGTGGAAAAGTAGATGCAGAAGTGTTATTTGAACTCTAATTGAAAATGTGTTGAGAGCCACTAATGACAAAAAAACCTGAAGTAAAACCAGGAGCCTGCATGTGTTATGACAATATCTCCATGCTGGTTCAATGATGATAAGGCTCAGGTGGCTCATATTAACCTGGGAAAATAGAGGCGGAATATTTCTTCCCATTTAAGCGATGGTGCACGCAAGCGATGGCGTCGGCGGCGGAGGGCTGGGTATGGGGGGTAATTCAATTCTGGGCCGTCATACCTACCTCGGCTACGGGCTTCATTGAGATTAATTACTCACTGAGACCCCACACACATAGCTCTGAGATAGCAGCCATTTTAGCTTGATGGCGTCCAGGACAGCAACCTCAGCAACCTGAAGAAAGAGCGGGTGGGCAGACAAAAGGGAGAACCACACGGGCACTGATGCTATCACCAGTGTTGTTGTGTTACAATTAATTAATTTCAAGGTGATTATACATCACTGAGCACACTATGCCCCCCCCCCCTTTCCCGGAAAAACGAGGGATATAGGCGGGTTGTGGTGGTGGTGGGGTAGATAAGCAAAACAATGCTTGAGGTGATATTCAAATGTTTCCAGGACAGACTAATAATAAAGGGTAATCTAAATATTCATTTAGGAGCATATGTGTGTTTAATACACCTTGTACTGAGGCATGGCGAACAATAGCATTCTGCCCTTAGCTGTGTTTGCAGCTGTGACCTATAAATCCCATATCTGAGCGTTTTGCCGTGTAGACATAAGCTTTACACTGCACAGGGAGGGCGCATTACAAAGGCAATAAGCAGCAATTTTTACAACCCTGTAGCACAAAAGACCCACCAAGGAAGGAAAAGGGGGTAAAACACTCTGGATCAAACCCAGTGTTTCACAATTTGAAATGACCTTGTAGCTTATTGTTTGGAAAAGTGTAAATACGTAGACGTACCAGACCTTTCACTTTGAAACTATACTATTTAACTGCTTTGCTAAACACATTTCCTGGTAAATGTAATTGCCGGTGGGTGAAGAAAAGGGAAGACTATTTGAAATGCTGCATTCACAGGGCTTTGGTATCGGTGTTTCAAGCATTTAAAAAACTTGATTTGACATTTCAGGTTTATTTTTTTTATCTTTAATTGCTTTCTCCATTGGGTTTCTGGAAAATGACCACTATGTACTAAGCCTTACAACTGAAGAGTTTCTTTAGACTTTAGAATTAAGACTTTTAAATAAATATTAAACTTTAGTGCCTTGGTCAGGACCATTTGTGTGCCCCAGTGAGCTCAGGAGCTATGTCGTCAGGGGCAATTTGCCCTTGCAGGGTCTCCCAGGGCAAATAGATGATGAGCCAGATGAAGAGCAACTCAGAAAAAAAAAAGAAAAGTACACAAACAAGGAGCAGGGTTATCAGGGCCCCACCCTGGAGCCAGGCCTTGTATGGGCCCTCCACCCACAAGAGGCGCCATACAGGTTGGGTGCTATGCAACAAAGATGAGTGGTAGAAAATGTAATATGACACTAATGCCAAAAGACACCAGCAGCTTTGACATGAAGTCGTTTTTATTTCACAAACCCCTAATTGTATATATTGAGGTACTGGCTGATCTGTACTTGTAAGAAATTAATGACCATCAGAGCTGCTTTGCAAAGGTTTAAGAAAGTAACATCCATACATTCTCTAAATCCAGCAAACAAAAACAAATCTGGTATCAAAAATACATTTTAGGGTTATTTTTGTATTTATTAAGAATGGTTAAGTTGTTTTTATTTCCCTCTTTCCCTGTGATGATGTAATATTAAACCAGCAGCAATCCACTGTAAGCAATGAAAGTACGATGTAGCAACTCCTGCAGGCTATTGAGGTTTTGCAGACATGACGTTAACTTGTGTGTCTTTTTGGACATGTAACAATCAGGATCAAATGAACGAGGCCCCAGTCACACAGGCCTACAGACCAATCTGCAACAATCTGGCAACCACTGAGAAAAATGAGGAGAAAATGAGTATTCCCCGACCGGTTGCTGGCAGTTGCTGGAAAAATGATTGCCAAGTCCCTCAGTCACACAAGCCTGCAGACCAGTCAGTGACCCCCCCTATCAACCACCTGTCGCTAGGTTAAAAACGTGTATTCCCCAACCAGTTGGCAAAAACCTCCTTGTCATTGCTTTGGTTGCTACTGCGGCACATTGCTACAGTCGTACAGTAACTTGAATGGACACAAACACCGTCCGGCTGCTCTTTGAGCTCTGGTGAAACTTTGAGAAGTGCAACACAAACTGGAAATGGAGGCTGTTTCCCTTCAAAGTAAAATCTGGACCCTTTGAAACTCGTTGGCTTTTACTTTGAAGGTGAACTTTCTCCATTTCTGGTTTGTATCACAGAATATACTACCAGTGTACTACCACAGGGCAAGTAGTTATTAGGTAAACTAAAGACAACTGTGTCAATCTGGTAGCAACCAAAGCAAACACTACTGTAGGAGGTTTTTGGTGCAACACCTTTTTTGTGACCAGTTTATCCCAGCGAGAGCCAGCAGCCTCCAGAGTTGTTGTATTCTACCTCAATACTCACCTTCAATATATAATGCTCCTTTTGTATAATTATGTTTTAGAAGTCTTTTCTCTAACATAAATATCTAAAACTCTACCTGATCAGTGAACTCTTCAAAGGGTAGATGAAATGTGGAGCTGGAGGGGGGACTGAACTGCCCACTTTTGTGAGTTTTCCTCCGGGGGTCCACAAGCTGCAGGTCTGAACTCGGTTCAGGTTTTAGCAGCAGTCGCACCCTTTTCCACAGCAGCACTTGTGAGTGATAAAACAATACACACCTTTCACCATTAAACCACACTGCAGCCAGAAGCTCACAGCAGCAAACTCCCACAGGAGCAAAGAGGGCTTCAATTATCACCACACACACACACACACACACACACACTTAAATGGCTCCACAGACACAAACACACAAACACAACATACCTCTCATATAGATACTGACACCAGTGCGGGTGTGTTTTCAGTTTGTTTTTTTCTCCCATGACATATTTTCTTTTTTCTTTTTTCTTTTTTTTGTCCAATTCTTGTCAGAATAAGCAGTCACATTTTTCAGTAAATATCTGGACCATGTGAATACTTGGAACAAAACTGGATCCCGTGGCATGCATCTCGCCGTGTGTGACTTGAATCTGAGTGAGTCCTTTGCTAGAGACAGTTGTTAGAAATGTTGGCATCCCGAGCCCGTGTGAGCAGGCAGGGAAACAAGAGGCAACAAAAGGAAAGGAAGCCAAATATCTGCTTCTACGGGTATTTGGGAAGATCCCACAATTTGGGAGAACCCTGAAGAAACAGTGCAGCTCATGGTGGAAAAATATGACAAAAAAAACAAGGAAATCTACTCAGGTATGTATAAGAAACACAAATACTGCGTCATTCTTTGCTCAGAAAGGCGAAAAGTTTGCTAAAATCTTTTTACAAAGCCTGATCCGAGTGAAAACATTCTCTCAGATGCATGTTTTTTGGCATTTCAGCAGCTTCAAACTGATCTCTCTGATGTGGGTTACACCATTAAAAGATCTGATATGCGTCTGATTGGGGCACATTGTTCCATGATGGTCTCACTGAGCATAATCCATAATCATATGATACATGTCATACATCCACAGGCTCTGAGGTGACTGCAGCCATACTTAGAAACACGTTTACTACACCATGCAATCCAGATATGTGACTACACAACTAACACACACACACACACACACACAAAACTCTTCATGCCTAAGGTGTCTGCATCTGAAAAGCACAAACAAGTAAACAGTAGCTCATTAAGCTCATTAATGAAACACAGGAGCTGGCGTACAGCAGCAACAACAATAACATGGATGTAGTCATCTTCCCAGCAGCACAAAGAGGTCCACCTTGTCAGTCAATAGCCTTTGTGGTGCGTAGGCGTCCAGTTACAGATACCTCCCTGCTTTGGTCCCTTGCTGAAGGGGATCTGTTTCATAGCTAATCGACAATATTGACAAATATCATATGCTCTGAGATCGTAAGCCCTGAACTGCACTTAACTCTTTGTACGGTCTGTGTGAAGGGTTCAGGATGATTTAGTCTTCAGGCTCGTGTGGGATTTCAGGTACATTAATGATGCTTAATATCACTTTAGTAATGAATGTGCATTTATCTACTCTCTTCTTAATGCACAAAAATTACCACCTGCTTTTATATATATATATATATAAAAAAAGTCATTCTTAACCATGCAGGCGTCCCGATGAGGACAAAACTATGATTTAATTAAACGATTGAGTGAACCTGTGAAGTTTCAATAGACAGACAGAAAACCAAAAGAAATGCATGAATGATTACACCTGATGAATAATGATCAAAAAGTAAAAGAAGTAAAAGCAAACACAGCTCCTTAAAACTACTGCTGAAGTTAAATATTGTTAGCTAACGGGTATACCGCTAAAACTGTTCAGTTGGAATAACAGATGATTTATATAAATTGCTTGCTTAACTGAATTTGTAGAGATGTTTATGAGTTTAAATTTTTGGGTAGAAGCATAGATATGGAATAGTTTATAACTAAATATAATTGATCAACTATTAAAAAACTGAAAAGTTTGAAATTACTGTAAGAAAATGTGGTACTTAGCACAAAAAGTAAGGAAATCTGTGTTTGGTCAGTTCTATCTTTGTTAGCAATGCTTGCTAGCAATAAATCTGTTGGAAGGCCTGTTTATTTCCCCTTAAACGGTGCCACATTTATAGGAAAATGCAGAGGTGAGCTTGTTGGTCGTGTACATGAAAAACTAGCTATTAGCTATTAGCATCTGGAGTTATGAGCTAAAAGTATAAATAAAAAGTTGAAACTATTAGCTAACATCACAGATTAAAAGAATTAAAGGGTTAGGTACATATGGTGGACAGTCTGCTTTATATATATATATATATATATATATATATATATATATATATATATATATATATATATTTTATATATATTTTTTTTGT
>VUQK01043675.1:32979-63868 GCA_015106715.1 Bujurquina vittata | reverse complement strand
CTACACTAAAACTGCCCATAGGCATGAATGTGAGTGTGAATGGTTGTCTGTCTATCTGTGTTGGCCCTGCGACAGGCTCGTGATCTGTCCAGGATGTACCCTGCCTCGTGCACAATGTCAGCTGGGATAGGCTCCAGCGACCCTGAAAAGGATAAGCGGAAGCGAATGGATGGATGGAAGAAATCTAAATGAAACTTGAAAGCAGGCTGAACATTTCAGCAGAAATGATTTACATATGAGTTGTGCCTGTAAGAATAGAAACATCGCTTTTTAGGAGCTACCCAGACTAGAGCCAACACTCCATCCCGTCACTGCTGAGTGGTCACTACAGTTAGTGCCAAATGCTGCAACCAATGGCCACAACTGGCAGTCAACCCCTATATTTTATTTTACTCATTTATTATATTTATGCACATAAATAAACAAGCCACATAACACAAATAATATAATTATCCATCACATGTATTATTCACAACAGAAGAAGGAAAAAAAAAGGATAAAAAGCACACATCACATCTGAAACCTATCAGAAAGATAATTAGAAGATGTTCATTTAATGTAAGAAATCCTCATTAAAAATCTTTGTATTATATTTTTCCACTTAACTGTAATTGCAATTTTAATATACACTTTATTAAACAGATAATAGTAATTACTTAATGAAGTATTTAATTTTGCCATTTTTAGCCCTCCATTTCCAGGTCTTTGTCCCATCCAAAAGTCCAAAAGAATTATTAAAGATTGTTTGTAATTAACGTGCCACCTTTTAGATGTCAAAAGCATAAAAATATTTTTCATTGAAATTTTACTTTAAAAGTAATTTTATATCACACTGGGTGGTTTACTCTGTAACAATTGGGGTAATGACTGTTAAATAATCATAGTAAAAACAAAGAAAAAAATACAATAGTCAAGCGCAGTACTGTTGTATCGAACTAGTACTTCACTTTGTGTAAATACTCAAAAATATCCCATTTGAAAGAGGAAAATAATTAAATCCATAAAATCCAACTTAAGTCCTGAATCAACTGTTTACAATATTAGTTGCATTCACTGATCAACTGCTTTAATTCTTGTTTGAATGACAGGAGCAGAAGGAACAAAAAGAAAAACATTCCCATCTAGTGGCCAACACTGACA
Source organism: Bujurquina vittata (assembly GCA_015106715.1). Classification (NCBI taxonomy): domain Eukaryota; kingdom Metazoa; phylum Chordata; class Actinopteri; order Cichliformes; family Cichlidae; genus Bujurquina; species Bujurquina vittata. Next base: position 62,728 of record VUQK01043675.1, on the reverse strand, counting down.
AGTGCAAGGGAAATAATGGTAGAGCATGGTGTTTAAATGAAACCAGGTGGAACAGCCTTAGTTTAATGAAATATCCCTTTAATGAGCTCAGTTATGTAGAAGAATTACCGCACAAAAAACAAATATTTAATTATTTTCACCAATATGTGACTGCAAAACTTTACAAATATGTATATAAGGTTATATATTTGTAATTGAGAAAAATACACCATTTCGCACGGAAAAAGGATCACAATTTTCAAAAGGGATAGATAGCACTGGCAGTACAAATACACGTCATAAAATATGTTCACATTAAAATGTATTTTCTTTAACATTTCAGTGCTGAGGAAACTGTTGAATGTTGACCACCGTAAGTCAGAATTTGGATAACCAAGGAATGTATCCTGTAATCTGAGAGACACTAACAGTTAAAGTGTCACTTTTGGCTTTTGTACAAGCAGACAAAACCACATGTACAGAACAGTGTAGTGTCCTACTATGTTCGCCATTTGCTTCAAGGTCTGAGGAGCTATAGAAAATCTATCACTGACAGATTATAGAGACGGTTCCACTCTGAAGGCTACTCTGTTGCAGAAGACCACAAAGATCAACACAACAAAAACCCAAAACCTCGGTTGGAGGTAACGGGTATCACAATGATGGTTATCAATTTGCTCTGTGATGATAAAATGGTGATTACAGATCTATGCAGCACATAAGAAAATATAACAGTAAAATGCAACACTGCTGCAAATAAAACAGGAGATTAATGCTGCAGAAAGTCATCAATCTGGTGTCTTAACGCACAGAGCCATAAAATAAACATTTTAATTCAAGTTATTTTATTACTGCTTTCAGTGCTGCTGTTTATTTCTATGGTAATGGCTGCACATTAGAACTTAAATATGAAATGTTTAGTTTCTCAGCAGATAAAGGTGAATTTAATGTTAGTGACTGAACGGTGTGTTAGGAGCCTTAGAAGCAGATTAGAGTCAGCTTTAACAACATTTATACATTATCTTCATCACCAAATTAATAAACACAGTGTCTTGTGACAATGAGACGCTCAGCTTGCAGTTCATTCAGTGGTTTGGGGGTGCATTATCTGCAGTCAACAGACAACTCTGACTTGCAGTGATGGCATTAAAATACCTGAACCCAGTGTAGCTGGTGTGTTTACAATCAAATCATGTTAATTTGGTTTACAGCAATAAGGACTGGAGTGTGATTTCAGAAATAGGACAACACAGGGATGTGTCTAACCCAGCTTTCTTTGCATCAAGCGAGCAAGAATGTTTACACTGCAATGAATATTCATTTGATCCCTGGGGTTTCAAGTGACTACAGTATCAATTAAAAAAAGAGCACGAAGAACCAGGTACAAAAGTTGCTTCTTGAGCACCATCCTCAAACACTTTTCTGTCAGCATGATGTGGGGAAGGTGGGAAAAAAAAAGACAACAGTATTAAAATATTTGCTGGGGACTAACCACATTTGGAATACTGCCTATTATAAGTGAATATTTCAACTCATGTCTGATCAAGACCTTCAGGTAGGGAAGATCGTCTTTTTTTTTAAGACCGACATTCAGTACAGAGTTTAAAAGGCCAACACTGCTTCATCACACTTACATTCTGATCCAGCTTTGACTGGTGGGATATAGATGGAAGTCCTTATAGTAGTTATGGAAGCAGAAATAAAAGCATTTACTACAGATCTGCATCTCCAACGTGGAGAATAAATCATTCATTTATGTCACTGCAAGTGGCTTTGTTTTGACAGGAAGTTACTCAGCAGTGTAAGCCATGCATTTGACCTTTATGGTACTGCCACAGTATTACCCTTTTGACAGAATGTTTAAGGATACAAAAGGTTAAAAAAAAAAAAAAATCATACTGTTTTGCTTCTGACATGTCTCATTGCAGTGCCTGCATGTACAAACCACTGCTAGTTAAGTTGGAAAAGGGTTTATCGTTCCCTAACAGCAACAACTTGACAGGCTAGACTGACAATCAGGCCTCCTGCTGATCTGATCCTGCTTGAAAACTTGTGCATTATTTATTCTCTACAAGTATTCTGTCCATCAGCCTGTGGGTCATGTCTCAGAATGCAACTAAGACAACATTGGTTTTAGCGTATTAATGTAATTAACAAAACAGCTTGGACTCATACACACAGATTACAAAACAGTAAGGTGTGCTTGAGTCAAAGAAAAGAAAAAAGAACTAAACGTAAATCAAAACCAAGCACACTCCTTTTCAAGGCTTTGCCTGCAAGCCCAGCATCGCCCACAATCCAAAATAATTTCAGTGGAAGAGAAACAGTCAGGAGGAATGGCATCGTCTGGCTCAACCCTCAAAGGTTCGACTGCTGATAATGGATCCGTTTTGGAAAGGAGAGAACCTCTATTGCAGAACCCCAGGAGACAGCAGACAGGTGGGTGAAGGGGGAGTAGGTAGATGGACGGACAGGAAGCCAGAGACATACAGGATCAGCTGGTGGACAGATGGAGTCACTGTCACTGGATGACCTCAAAGTAGTGTAAGATGGCCATGATGTGCTGCGGCATGAACACGTAGCCGGTGTATATGGCCATACCAGCCACAGAGATCAGCAAGGAGTCTGAAGAAGAGAGGTTAAGGAAGAATTTCTGAAGACACTTGGGCTTTACTACACACTTAAAACAATCAGTAGCTGTTAATCTGCTTCACATTCTTCACGGCAAACACTGCCTGCTAATGAACTCAGCCTGGCAGACAGTTACAGTGGCATGCAAATGTTGGGGCACCAAAAGATCAGTGACCCATTTTGCTGGTTTGCAAATAGGTAAGATGTCAATAAAACCCCTGCAAAATGTTAATTCGCTTTTCTAACCTCATTTCTGGACTAAAAGAAAGTAGCAGCTGTGGCTAAAGATTTGACACAGTCTCAGAACATCAGTACGGCAGGACAAGCTTTCATTAACTGCTCTTGAAGAATTCTGACACTTCAGGAAGCAGTGAGGGAAAATATTTAAACTATTTAGAAATCTATACACAGAATCAGCTGCAGTAAGGTTCAGCACATTTGAACACTCAAGATCACACTGTTACACATTTAGCATGTTTACATGCACTACAGTGACCTTGCTAATGTAAATAGGAATGCAGACTGTTGCTAGAAAGTGGCTGCTCCTGAGGTTTCACCTATCACTTTGAATTGCTGGAAGCATGCTCAAATATTTTCATGTGCCATCGTGATGAAATTCCTTGCTGATAGCCATCATGGCAGGTCACTACTGCTGAACGACAGCACACACACAAAGACAAAATGCATAACACTCTGATTTATATCTGCTGTTTTCTACAGGAAGCAGCGTCCAGTGGGAGGGAAGGGCACTTATCTTCTTGCAACCCAGGGGGTCAATGCTGGTTGTTTAAAGAATGGAAGCTTTAGGCACTTCAGCACAGCCAATTTTCAGACCCCAAAGCTATGAGCATCTAGCAAAGAGTCTATGCTAGCAACCAAACCTCAGCTAGAAAGCAATGCAGGAGTTAAAGGCTTTACATGTGCGCGATGCTCGAGTTGCATAAGTGCTTACAAAAATGGTCCGGTGAATGTTTGACAGGCTGCACTTGAATCAGAAAGTAAAAACTCACATGGCATTGATACAAAAAAGCATATATCCTCTGCTTATTTATCTATGAATAAACAAAGGCTAAATAAACAAAGTGTATGAAAGTTGCCATCAACACAGACTTCATAGAAAAAACTGTACCTGAAAATTAGTGCGCTGACAAGAAAAATTAGCAACTATTTGAGCTTTGCAAGCAAGCATCTAAAAACTTCAGCTTCTTCAAATAGATAAAAATTCAAGATTAAGATTATTTATTTGTCTACCTTGGGAGAAATTTGTCTTGGTTTAAAAAAGAAGAAGAACTGGTTTAACTTGGTTTTAAAAAACTGCTGCTTTTTATCATCTTGCATGATGGAAAATTACATTATGGACTCATGACTGAACACGAGGCAGAGGTTACCTTAAGTACTGGCAAACTGCAGGTAGAGGAACTTAAGCAGTCACTAGTTTAAATCAGGACTATGAATAAAAAAAGGCCTATTTTAGCTTCCTTTAGCCGTTTATGTTGCACAACAGAATTTTAACCAATGGCAAGATGTTTTGCAATGAAATTGACCTTGGTGGTTGTGATGGGGGCAGTCACGGCTGAACCGCTGCAATCAATTTTCTTCTCTATAGACTTGTACCTCTAAACTTCTATCAAATAATCAAATATCTTCCAGTTACCAACAAGGGAATTTTCATATAAAGCCAATTAGTGACGTTTTCTTACTGTCATTCACATGTTCTTTTCTAAGAGAAAATGAGCAGCTTTGTTTGTGGCTCACTTCTTTTATTTAATATCAGTCTTTAAAATACTGAGAAAAATATATCTTCCTATTAGGGCTGGGGGATATGGACCAAAAATAATATCACGAAATTTTTTAGCTGAATGGCAATATATAACATATATACATATTTTTTCCCCAAAAGGTATTAACAAAAAGGCACTTGAGTCACACGGGCAATTTTTTTAAACATTCAGTTGTAGATGTACATGAGGAATTTCTCAAAAATTAACTATTGGCATGTTTAAGTAATAATGCTTCCCAATTAAATTAATATTTTTTTTTCTCCATAACAAAACACTCACAGCTCTGCTATTAAAATTTAAACAGAAAAGATAGTGAGCAAAAACAGCAAAAGGCTGATTTAATTTCTTTAAAAAGCAGTCTGCAGTGAAGTAGACTTCACCAAAGTACTTCCTCCTGTGTGTACTCCTGTACAAATAACAAAATATGTAAACAGACTGAATGAACTAAATTCCTTCAGTCAGAACGTTTCTCGCTAGCTCAGTAAATCCACAGACATATGCACCGACGTATTACAGCAACGGGTCCACCTGCTTAATGAGGCGCTACGTGTCCCCCGGCTGCATCACGAACATGTGAAAAAGACTTCCGTTATTAAGGTCATGTGACTTACGGCACAACCCAACAGCCAGGCACTGTTGGGGGTCCGGGCGATGCCAAAGCGTAACATGGCAACAGCGGAGGATTTCAGGTCCAGAACTCTGACGTCACTGGAAAAAGTAGCTACATTTGTCGCTAGTCGCTTTTTGGGGAAAAGCCTAGCAACAAAGTCATTAAGTTGGCTCTGTCATCTGTTTTTTTTTCCCCCTGTAAATCAACAATACACTAACCTGTGATCCCGGGGCTACTGAATTACGCTAACATTTGATGGCAGGCTGACAAAGGGCGGCAACACACACCAACACACCTGACCCTCGTGGGAAGATGACATTCACCCCGACAGTGAGGAAGTGGAGGAAGACAATACATCACAAAATGTGACACTGACTGCTTCCTGCAATGCCACAGAACAAAGTTCAACCATAAAACCAATCAACACACGGTATACTTCAGTTGTCACTCAACGCCATCTACTTTAGTTGACTTCGCTGATTTTAACATGCTGTTTTTTTAAAACATAAGACTACAATATAGTTCATATGTAACACGTACTCACTAGTACTCGACAAACAACTGAATGACTCTCCGAAGCTAGCTTAGCCGCCGCCCTACAAGACAACACAACACGCCAGACTTCCAAATCTTGAATGCGTTTGTTTTATGTGAAAGCAAAAGGTACACAATACTAGAACAAAGTGTAAGACACAAGTTATTAATGAAAGGCTGCATTAAATCGTGGTTGTCACCGCAAATAGATTTGTGTCAAATGTGTTATTAACTAGGAAGCGGACATATGATTTTCATCCGGAATTCTACTTAAATTTTCATCCATTTATAACTTGTAGACACAGATTTTAAGCTCTTTCTGATATGTTGCGGACAATTTGGGTTTCAAAGAAAAAGAAAAAGGCCGACCGGTAGATGGTCTGTATGCCGAATTTGTCATAAACCACCGCTCAGGTGTTGAATGATTTAACTGGTATACACAGAACAACTTAAGCTACGTTTACTTTTACCAAATGTTAGCATTGCCAGTGTGAGATCTAGGTTAGTCAGGCTGCCCTTCTAGCTAAAGTTAGCAAATTAGCTCGCTGGTACATCTCGTCAGACGCCACTTGAACACGGAAAAGGATACTGAACACCGTCCTCTCCCAGGGCTCCAACATGTACAAGGCTGTTACCAGAAGATATTGGTAGTAAAACCAGGATAACTGCTTCCAACACTCCCCAAGCGCCATGGTGCTAACTTTTAAAAACAATTTAATCCCTTCTTCACGGTTCTTGCCCTCTGTACGTGCTTCACGCTCTAACGTGCGGTTGTTACGTAGAGCAGGGTGTTCCAACTTCCCAATTTCAAAATAAAAGTCGAGACCATACTTTTTGTTCCCCTCCCCTCAGCCAGGAGGATGAGGGGCGTCAAGAGCAGGACCACCAGACTGCATATCCCTGCATTATCCCTGAATCTGTATGACTGCTGAACTCTGGTGGGGCTGTATAGCTCCACTGCTCATGCAAAATTCTGCAGACACACAAGCTGCTGTCATTTTCACAAGTCACTGCTGTGGCACCATGGGTCTCTACCAACACGCCACATCCTAAACTGTAATGCAACATTTATTTTTATTGTTTAATACTAGATATTACGTGTGTGTGTAGATATAAAGGTATATATATATATATATATATTTTCTTTATATTATTGTTACTTCTATTTATCTTTCTTTAAATTACTTGTAGCTGTCATAACTATTACATGGGCAACACTCAGACTCAAGGACAGACTTTCATTCCACTGCTTGCAAATGTACTGCGAGTTAATAAAGAATCTTATATTCTGCTTAAAGTATATTGTCTTAAAGTATATTGTATCCCTGAGTGCTGTGCCACTTAATTTAAAGTAGACTGAGTCAATCCCAAAACCCACACACCCCGGTGGCCCAAATACTCGCTTGAGCACTAAACGTGGATAATTCCACCAGTAAAAATATTCCCAAATAGTCCCAAACAAATTATACAGTCATGCCAGCTGTGTACAGCTGAAGCAGACAAAGAAGTGTAGCTATTCCTACAACTTTGATAGATTATTCACTGTTAATAACAGTTTTTTAAAAAGTCTACTTACTACCCATAACTGAGTCAGACATTAAAGGTCTACAAGAAGAAATACCAGTAGAAATCAAGGTTTATAAGGGATTTAGAAGTAAGACACCAAACAAATACACCCATCCCACTATATTAACCCTGTTTGTCATCAGTCAGTATTTGAGTGGGCACCTTTTTTCTATTGAGTAAAAGTGACCTTGATTTTGATGCCATAGACAATCCCAACCTTGCTTTTTGGGCATAAGCCATTCAATAGACGCCGCCTGCCAGGGGCGTTCACATAATACGTCTCGTCTTTCGACAGCCATATGAAAAAAAAAATACTGCAGCATTTAAAAGGTTACAGACTGTGTTCTTTGTGTTGTTATAACTAAAAACAAAACCAACACATACAAAACTTTTAGAAGTCTTAACTTTCAGTGTGAGTGTCGTTTAGGCTCTACTAACAAAAATAATATAGCATAAGTACAGGTTTTACCATGCGCTTGTTTATGGAAAAAGCATGGTATTCAGGACAGTGAGGGGCCGCCGAAGGAGGATCAGTATGTTGATGTAAGGGAAAGTTCTTCTGTTAGGTGGGAGCTTAGTGTAATCTTGTGGGTGGAGGTGAAGTGCAGGATTTATCTAAAGGAGAAATCTGTATATAACTGACCTGAAACTTTAATAAATCAAGTTTGTGACTGATTTAAATTTTCTGCTCTGAAAGAGAAACTCCTCAAATAACACATACAATATGAAAAGCCACAAGAATAGCTGTGTCCACGCCTTTCAGTCACAAATTCCTGACAGCAGCCTTTTAACACTAAATAAGGGCTGCGTGCGGCGCAGACAGCGAATCCGGCCCTTAAAGTTTTACAGACACCAGCAGTTTGATATTAAGACAAGTTCTTCTGCAGGTGGCAACTTTTATAATCCAGAAATGGTTTTTATTTTTCTTATCTGGGAAAAAATGTGCTTAAAGTGTTCATGAGATAAACCTCATCGAGAATTTTTAAATGCCGACTGATCGCAGACGGATTCTCCATCTCAGCTGGGAAGGAAAAAAGCAGCAAACACGTAAACAACACTGACCAGTTATCATGGGCAAGATGATCTTATTTGCAAAAAGACATTTACAGGTCCTGCAAATGCAGAACAATCACAGCATTCATTTAAAGTGATGAACACAAACCCAGTACTCTTCGCTCCCCTTTAGCGCTGCTCTTGTGGGCATTTTTGAAATAAAGACACTGATTTGAGCCATGAGGCATGAAGCCTAAGATTAAAAAAAAAAGAAATGTCCGGCTCAGAGCTCGTTCAGTCCTTGTCAGCAGTGGCTGGCCAGGATGTTGAAGAAGTGGTAAACCTCATCTTTATCGAACACGGCCACCTCAGTGGAGCACTCAGAGCACTGCACCGGGTGGTACACCTCATCAGGGTCCATCCCTGCTGCCGCTGGGCTGGAAGTCTCATCCGCGGGTGTTTCTGTTTTCTGTCCCCTCTTCCTCTTCTTGTTCCTCTTGTTCTTCTCCTGCTGGTTTTTGTAACGCAGCACCTCCTCTCTCTTGACCGTACAGTTCATCACAAACATCGCTCGATACTGTGTGCGGTACTTCTCGTGCCTAAATGGACACAACCGAGACACGCCATTACAGTTTAAACTTACAAAATCTCTACAAAGCACTGGACATTTCTCACTGAACAGATAACTTGCAAACAAATAACTGATGCAGCGTGTGAAATGTCAGAAGACAGATGAGATGCCTTGTGTTGTCCTACCAGCTTTCCAAAGCCTAAAGACACTCTGTTTACAGAGAAAAGAACTAAAGTAACAGAATAGCTGTCAGCACATCAAGCGACAGCTTTAGTTTGTTTTCATTTATTCTAGTGAGAAAGCCTGTGTCCTTTCCCCCAGTCATATGTAGCTGCAAGCAAGGGTGCAGTATTCAGCTCAGATGTGTCTTTGTGTTTGTTCTGTTCTTGTGTTAAATTTAGATAGGAATGTGTTACTCCTCAATAAATGTGTATATGTTACATTCAATAAGGTATTTAATGTAACTGCCTTGTATTTTATAAATATTTAAGATCTCAACACTGTTGAGCCCAGGTAAGCTCACAGCAGGGATAACCACACACCTTTACTTAAAGATGACACGGGTATTCTGCCTTTTTTACATCACTAAGATGTCTTTAAGTGAATGGTTATGACTGACACATCCACACTGAGATCCCCGATCTAAAAACATGGGACAGGGACATAAAGTGGTAGTGGGAGCTTGGCAATGCCCCCCTGAGCCCCCTGTGTTCCAGCAGTCTAAAAGGTCCAACTAAATAACTGATTAGTCAGAAATACCTAATTTTTATTAATTTTTCAAATGCCAAAAATGCAATCAGTCCAGCTTCTCAAACGTGATGATTAGCTTTGGTGTCTGAAAAGTAAAGCCTATCTGGAAGTGCCTTAATTCTTTCTTTTGGCCAGCAGGGGGAAGGACCTGCATCTGCAAAAAGATGACGTTTATGGGAAAATATTCTTCCATCTTCCATCATCTGTGTCCTCAGTTTAGACTTTCCTGATGAGTTTATGGCCTCAATTGCTCAATTAAAGTTACTGAATACAATCTGTATTGTTGGGCTGAATGTCTATCGGTCACTACGTTCCAAAGCATGTTTTAGTGTAGCACAAACTCTCAGGCCATTATCAGACATAGAATCCATAACCCCACTCCATCATCAAGCATTGATGGGTTTGTGGTATTCATACTTTTATGGCGTTCTTCAGATGAACCAAGATGGTGACAGGAGCAGCTCTCCAGCCTCTGCTAACTTTAGGCTGACACCTTAAACTGCAGCTGGGTTAAAGCAGGGGTCCACGTCTTAAAGAGAACTGTTCTGAAAACCTGCGGTGGAGCCTCACCTCTGACAGTCCAGGCAGAGTGTCGTCATGCACGCGGGACAGTTAAGAACAGCATCGCTGCTCGGTAAACCTTGAGGCTGACGACGCTTCGACTGAAAACCTGAAGCGGGCCTTTTTCTGACGCTGTACCTGCACAGGAAGGTAAGAGACTGGATGAGTCTCTGAAAAAAAACATTTGGAACCATCGGTTTGAGAATGCTTAAGAGGATCAGCATTACTCTTTCCTCCTGGCGTCAACCCAAGCCTGGTCCCTGTCATCCTGGTGCGGGTCATACAGCAGATCGTCATTTGTCGGAATGACCCGCTGTTTCCACCTCCGGTTTTTGGAGCTGCCTACAGAAGAAATTTTAAAGACATTTAGAAATTCAATTTCTTGCTGTAATTATATTATGTCACATAAACATGTATTTAAAGCATAATGAAATCTTCATTATTCTTGTTAATGGCAGCAGGAAAACTCTTACTCGGTGTGCTGTCCTCATCTGAGTCAGAGTCAAAATAAACCTCATCATACATTCGTGGGTTAGAAAGTCCAGGACCACCACCTTCTCCTCCTCCTCCTCCTCCGCTTGACGTCTCTGTTGGAGAACAAATACCCAAATGCTACACACAAGCTGTTTCTAAAGAGAGGGTCTGTCTCACAAAGCAAAGCAGGATGTAAATGTGATTTTTTTTTTTAATGCTGTAAAGGTGGGGTTTATATACAGGTTACACATCACAGCAAAGTAATTCCAGATATAATTACTATGAAAATACAAATACCTGCTGCTGGTGCCCAGTTTCCCTCCATTGTCCTGATGGTGGAGCTGAGCTCGGCCTCCATCTCTTTTTCAAATTCATCTCCGCTGGACGACTCGCTCTCCCCAGTTAGATACTCCCTGATCAGCTTCTTTTTCTGCTCCGGAGTCCCGTTCAGTAGCACGTCCAGCTCATCCTCCGAACTGAAACACAGAGAAAGACATCAGTGACAAGCAAAGACTCCCAAATGCAAGAAGGTAAGCAACTAGAGTAACAATTCTTGTCATTCTGCATGTGATAAACTCTAACCTTTTATCATATTGTGGTATAATTTGGCATTTTCTTGACCGAATAATCAAGCGATTAACTGAGAAACCATCAATCAATGCTAAAACTGTTGCTTTAGGCCTACCTCAAACCCAAACTGAGCTATCTGTTCTCACTAAATCTAGTGGTATACTTAACTGTTGCTTATAGAATAGAAAAATATTGCTACTGCAAAGAGCACTTCACTACACTTCAGATTCTCAGAAATTCCATTTTCTTTGGAAGTTTTGAACTTTTGAATGGACACAGCAAGACATTTGAAGACATCACTTATAAATTCATAATTCTAACTTTATTTTCCCAAATTTAATAAGAAGCCATAAAAATAACTCCAGAAAATCACTGAATAATTTAGGACAATAGTCTACACTCATACATTTTATTTCCTTATCATCCTGTAGTAAACATATCACAAAAAGTGAGGAAATTTGTGTTTAGTCAATTATTTATTTGTTGTAACAATGCTTCTTAACAATAAATCTAATTCCATTGGAAATCCTGTTTATTTCCCCTTAGATGGTGCCACATTGTGGGGTTGAGCAGCAGAGTTCAGGGTAACTTTCAATCATCCAAAAAGGAGTCAATAGCACAATGAGCTGTTTGGCATTAAAGATTTGGCAACCTGCTGCTCAACCCACAATGGCACCATTTAAGGGGAAATAAACTGGTTTTCCAGCATCGTTACAATAAATAAATAATCGGCCAAACTAAAGTTTCCTCATTTTTTGTGCTTATTTAAAGAGTTATACACATGCACCGGGTTTCTATAAGCATGATTAAACAGTAACAACTGTGTCACATCTTACACGCCACAGTCTAATAAATTCACGGAAAAAACAGCCCTCAGCCCTCAGCACTCTCCCTGTTCCAGTTTGTTTACATGTTAGCTTCCAGCCAGCTATCTGCACTTTAGCCTCACGTCTATAAAACAACCCGTTTTACTAGTCTCGTACCTGCTGGCAGCTCTCTCTTCGTCGCTCGGTTCTTCGATCTCATACGACTCAAACTCTTCTGATTTACTCAGCTTATTCATTTTAAATGTCTATCGAGCTTCAGCTACAACAGCATGAGACGCTGGCAAGCTAGCAACAATACGTCAAATGGCTTCTTCCGCTTCTACTTCTTCTTTGGTGTTTAAAGGTACTTTGTAAGCGTGCACTAAGGCGCAGTACCGCCCCCAGCGGACTGGAGTGTGGCACAGGCGCTGATGGAAGAATAAACCAGGAGAAAAAACCCTCCAGATTCCCTTCAGTGTCTTTTACACTTCCTGATGTTATAATGTTGTATAGTTTCCTTCTTGTTATATACTTGATAATGAAAGTAATGGCTTTTATTCTTAACCTAGTAACTGATTTTTCTTGTTATTGTGTTGTATACAGGGAAGCAGGACGTGGTTAGTGTCCATAATTTAGTTAGAAGTTAGTTTAGTTAGAAGATTACCTGTTTTGTTGAATTCGAAGCAGACATTATATGATTAATCTCAGTGAGTGATAATATTTTTTTCCCTTCATTTCCACCCCATCTTCCTCAAAACACCAACATTTAAACCCAACGATGTTTTCCAGTTTTATTATCACAATACTTCTTCCATACCGACCATCCAAATATTAAAGAAATCCCTTAAACAGAGCCTTTCTGACAAAGTGAAGCAGGCTGAAAGAAGCAACATTATGCCACAATCTAAAGAATCAGCTGAGAAACAAAGTCACTGGCATCTGTCAGTCTGAAGAAGCCTTTTCCAAGGCTTTGGGAGTCCATTCTCCCATTATCCACACATGGAGAAGAGTGGGAACCTTCCCAGGAGTGGCTGGCTACCAAAATTACATTTGGACCGCATCAACGACTCACCCAGGAGGTCCCAAAAGAACCCAGAACAACATCTAAAGAACTGCAGGCCTCAGTAAAGGTCAGAGTTCATGATTCAACAATATGAAAGACTGGGCAACAATGGCATCCGTGGGAGAGTTCCAAGGAGAAAACCATTGCTCCTCTGCTGACCAAAAAGAACATAAAGGCTCATCACACATTTTTCCAAAAACATTCATATGATCCCCTTTTAGGAAAATATTCTGCGGCCTGATGAGACAAAAGAAAAAGGTGTTAAAATGACCTGTAAAAGTCTGGACTTGAATCATTTTGTGGGGTTTTGCATGACCTCAAACAGGCTCTTCATGCCTGAACACCCTCCAACGTGTCTGGATTAAAACAATTCAGCAAAGAAGAGTGGCCCCAAATTTCTTCACAGTCATGAGAAAGACTGAAAAAAAAAAGTAATTAGATTTTGGGGGCATTAATTTTTTTCACACAGTGTGAAAAAAGTAATCAAGAAGGGGGCAAATACATTTTCACAGCACATTACCTCACATTGCACTGGGATATATACAGAGGTGTACTCACCACTTTTTTAATTCCAAAAGAGGAAATCAAATATTAATACTTATTTTTAAAGGATGAAATCCAGTTGTTACTTTTAAAGTATTTCACTGTGTGTGAGGACTGAGATTCAGGTGGATACAGAAATGTGACCAAAAATGTAAAACAAATAAAATTTTTAAAATAGCAGTATAATTACTGAAGAGCAGAAAGGGGCTCCGCTCTAAACATGGAGGATGAGGCCTCAGTGAAGAGTTACAGGACAAAGCCATCCACCCGCACCAACATTTCCCCCTCTCATTCCAAATAAACGAATACTCCAAATATCACAAATCCCATTACCGGTACATACTACAACCAAAATAATCAATACTTTCAGTGTTAAATTTAAACTGTGTATGCATGATTAAAAAAAATGTCCTGCTGTGAAAGAGAAACTCCTAAAAAACATATGCACAAACCCAAGCCACGAACATACTCGTGTCCACACCTTTCAGTTGCAAAACTGGCTCTGCACCGCTCTATTAAATCATGGCAGTAGCCTTTTAATGCCAAAAGAGGGCTTTGCTCTGCACTGTAATTAAGGTAATCTGTGCTTGTGCATCACCAGTCTACTCCAAATTTATTAAATATGTCTCGCTATTGTGTGTTAAAGTATTATTGGTAGGATGTGCATCACACTGAGCACAATATTCCCACATTGCTTCACACATCTGACCCTAAAGACGCTCCTCCTGTTTCAGCCTGATACTGGGGGTGTTTTGAAGGTGCTTTGAGTGCCATAATATGTATGCCTGAGTTCATAATGTGATTTCCATGGGGGCCCAAAGATCATCGTCCAGTATTGATTTTCAGCCTTGTTCCTCTCACACAGCCCCTTAGACACGTTTTACATACGTTCAGAAAATTATTTTATAACAAACTTGTCAACATTTTGGGAATCTCTGATAACAGCAAATGAAAATTCTCTCTGTGGAATTTCTCCAATATGTGGTATTTAAAGTTGCAAAGAGTTACAACCAGCCACCACTAGATAGAGCCAGCAGACCAGACATGATGTTTGAGAGGCTCGGGACAGATGTGCTTTTAAAGCCAGAGTCCATGAGGAGCTACAAGGAAGGAAGAGCCAAGGATACATTGATGACCTGGCATCATTATTTGAAACTTACCTTGCCTCTATGGTGGGGCTACCACAGCGGTCGCAAAAATAAATCAGAGTGGCCACAAGATTGTTAGAGAGTAAAGATTTATAGAACTTGGGTTTATTTTCTTTTCCCTTTTATGAAGGAGCACTTGATAAATTCATAGCTTTCCGGTTCAACACATAATACGCCCAATTACCACAAGACTTTACTTTAAAATGCCACAAGCCCGTACACAGATATGAGGATGCACTTTTCCTGCTATTAACTCTACTTTGTCTTCACAAGAAGACTGTTGTTTCCTCAGGTACTGCCCAGAGAGCACACCTGCCCTAACCCCCCAGCTCAATGACAGTGACAACAAATGTGGCACTGATCGAATCAGGAAGGGGACCTGGAGTTGACGTGGGTTTCAGTGTCTTGCAGAAGCTGTGGGCAGAATAGAAAGCCCTATATGAGATTTACTGGTTGGATGTCCTGAGCTGATTGTAGTTTAACTTTGTGGTCCGTATGATGGACAGAAACGTCCACAGGCTCCACTCCTGATTTCACACATCAAGCTGAGCATGAAGGCCCAACCTGAAACCTGATCACACTACTACCAAATCAGTATATGAACTTTCTCAGTATTCTTTGTTATATATCATCCATTATTTTTAACCACTTATCCACTGTGAAGGAGACGGAGCCTAATCCATGGGACACCACAGGGCTAACACACAGAGACAGACAACCATTCACTCTGCCATCCAAGCCTAATGGATCCGAATCACCAGTTAAGCTAACACGCGTGTGGGACTGTGGGAGGAAGCTGGAGCACCCAGAGAGAGAACACGTGAAACGCAAACGCCACAGAAAAAGGCCGGCAGCGTTAGACCGGGATTATTTTTGGCTGTGTAACTTCTGCACAACTGTACGGGACATCTTTAGATCATGTGGATGGATAATCTTTTAATGGATATAGATGTATGAGAGCAGGTCTGCCAAAGATACTTTCATAAATCGTCATAAAAAAAATCATCAAACTGTTTAAATCTTAGTGTTACCTTACTTGTGCTTGTGAAAATAAACTTTCACAAACCCGACAGCTTTGCTGTGTGCTGCCGTTTGCTGCTTTAATGAAGCTGAATGGTTTAAAAGCAACACAAAAGTGATCCTGTTTTGTGTTACCGAGGCAGAAAACGCCTCACGTAGTGCAGTTGGGACACTTAGTACATAAAAACAACAATACCGATTCGAGTCACACATCTGCAAATTTTAAAGCTTCTTAGGAGTTCAACTGTACAAAGGACCATTCTTATTCTAACTTCAGTCTTCATGTGACTGTTAGCAACGAGGCCTGCATGTATTTGAATGGCTTCTCACTGGATGACACAATGCTGAGGCAAGAAGTGATTTCATTTTAAATTAAAAATTGTATTTTCTAACAATTGCTGAGAAAAAATATCGGCTCTAGCAATGTGGGTCACAAAGCCAAAGGGAGAAATCAGAGTGTGAATCAAGGTGTTCTCCTATAATCTCTGAGGGTGCCAAGCTGGCAGGCAGCTGACACCAGCAAGAAAGAGAGCCAAGAAACAAAGAACCACAACAAGCATCAAAGAGTCACAATACAATAATCAGTAGAATACGATGTACAAACTGCACTGAGCACGTTAAACATCAGCCAATAAATGTAGTTTTCAGGGATTTAAAAGCAAATCTGAGATCGCCCACATAGCTCTACCACCACCTCTGAGCTCCGACTGCAGACGGGACTAGAAGATATCAGGTTGCAGTCAGGTGTTACTGTTATATTAGGAGCAATGCCCTATGTCACAACTCAGCTCTAAAGTGGCAAAAGAAGAAAGAACAGAGCCCAAACATAGCTTTGAGTACTTAAATTAAAGGAAAGGAAAATAGCATTATTGTAAGACTCATTTTTGTCACACAAACAGGGGGAACACACAGCTAAAGGAGCACAGACAACAACACAACAAGGAACAGAGAACAACTGAGGGCTGAAATACACACAAGGAAATTAAGGAGAGTGGAAACAGCTGGGAACAACAGGTGAACCAAGTCAAACTAATGACACAAAGGAAGCAAAACCAAACACAAAGCACAGGGAAGACAGACTGTCAAAATAAAACAGGAAGCGACCAAAGAAGATACATCTATCTATCTATCTATCTATCTATCTATCTATCTATCTATCTATCTATCTATCTATCTATCTATCTATCTATCTCTCTCTCTCTCTCTCACTGGCATGTATTTGTATTCCTCGGTCCACGGGATTAAGATGGAGACTCTGCTCTTTATTTACCTGTTGCCGTGGTGAATTACGGTCCATTGATGACGGTGTTCGTTACCCACACACGTGACTAACTCAGGTTGAAGACACAGATTTGATTGAACTAACTCTGATCAGTTGTTCTGGAACAATCAGAGCTGCCCCTGGTCAAACATGTCTTCTGTGTGCATTAACACGATTTCCTGTTTTTTACAGACTACAATAAGAGATTTGCAGGAGAGCACTGTGTGTGTCTGTGTGTGTGTGTGAGTCTGTGTTTAAACATATGTATCCAGTCTTTTTTGCCTCTGCTCACTGTTTGTGTGTTTATATCTTCCTCTGTTTTTGTTTGTCTGCCTGTGTGTGCTGTTTGTTTTGTGTCTTTTTCCCCGAGTTTGTCCTTTAATGTGTCTTTCTGTTGCGTGACTGTGTATCAGTGTGTGTGTGTGTGTGTGTGTGTGTGTGCGCGGAGCTGCTGGGTGACATTTTCCATTGCAGGTGTGACATCTCTGCTCCCCTGACAGCCTCTTCTCCAACACACACTAAACAACTCCTCACTGATTTTACCTGCCTCCCCCCCCAACCCCTCCACACACACACCTTATCGTCCACCTCTGTCTCAGCACTGCTGCTCGACAAGCTAATTTAGCCAATTACGCACAGGTGTGATGCTAATTTCCCCGAGCTGGCAGCCAGCTCCTGGAGGAGGTAAAAAATAACATAATTACACCCATCTGTCCCCCTGCAGGCAGGCGGGCTCTCCCACTGGGTGTCGGCTCCACCGCCATTACAAAACACACACAGGAGAGGAAAACACACACACACATGCACATGCACGCACACACATGCGCACACACACTGTTGGCTTTGATAATAGGGGAGAAGACAATGGACAATGTGTGTGTATGTGGAGGAATCCAGGCTGCAGCCACAGTTGCTTTTTCTCCTCTTTGTCTGAAGCTTTCAATGGATTTTCAGCGATACACAGCAATTTCCCGCAAGAAAAGAAAAGCAGACTTTTGGTGCGGCGGGATAATTACGTGAAACTGTTTTCGAAGGCGATGGGGTTGGATGTGTCACTGTTAGGCTCTGTGTATGTGAGAGGAGAGGAGATGAGGAGGGTATTTCAAAGCTGAAACACACAACAAAACAGGGTCAGAATAGAACGGAGGCCTGCAGGCATGTGAGGAAACTCAAAGAAAGGCTCAAATCAACGAGCAGTAGAGTTTCTCTGGCACTTAAATGTACGAGGCAACATCCAGGGCTTGAAGTTCTTGGTTATTTTGAAGGTTGCACAGCCAGAGCTTGACAGGGCACTAGTACGCATTTTTAAAATTCGTATGGGGAAATGTATTGTAATCAGTAGGCCACTGATTTGATGCCCAGATTGTCCTGTCTGCATACTAATGTGTCCTCGGGTAAGATATTGAACACGAATGGATGCAGTGATGTGTATGTTTGATAGGTAAAGGCTTAGAATAAAGTGTTATGTTAATGGGTGGGTATGGCTTGTAGAGTAAAAGCAATTTGCACACTTAATAGAATAGCTAAGTTTCCCCTGATACAAATTTAATGCAGTGACTATGAAGTCAAGATTACTTTATTACCATACCTTGTATATACTTGATGTATTTAGCAGTTTTTAATATATAGTACTTTTTATCTTTGCTGTCTAAATGCTTTTTCTGTCTCTCTCCTGCTGCAATATTGTTAAACATTGTAATAAAGACAATAAAAAATTCTAATTCTTATTCTAATCAGGGTACATGTTAACATTTTTTCATCAGATTAGTGAATGTTCCTTAATTTTCACACAAATGCTGATGAAATACAGGCATAGGAAAAATTCACATTTGAGCATTTGGCTGGAGACAAGATTCAAATGACAGGAACACATACTGTAGTTTGCTGGAAAAAAAAAAGAGGAGGGCGTTTAAGCTGTAATTATTACAGCCGTGATAAATCCTGCCCAAATGGGACTTAGACCCCTCTAAGTAGCATTAAGCATCTTCTCCCATCAGCCTTTGCTCCTTTGACTCATTCATACAGTGAGCAAGTGGCACAGCAGCAAATGAGCTTTTAGTTCCTGCATAAGCCTCAAGTGAGAACTACCAGGCTTGTTTTGTGCAACACCTACTTACCATCTGCAGTCTGCTGTGCAGAGTACATGCAGAAAACAAGCCCAGGTGTGTCCTTTTCACATGCCCGACGAGAAACAAATTTGAGGTGAAGATGCAAAGACACTGATGGGGCTTATGATCATCTAGGCAGCCTACAGATTATCCTATATGTCACCTTACTGGACCTGAGTGTCTGCAGATATAAATACAGTTTGAGAGGATTTCATTATTGAGACTTCTGCTGTCATGCAGACATGTGAAACACGTCTCAGAGGCCTTCCCACCCTGCCAAGGAAAATAAATTGCTCCTCGCACATAACCTCCTTATCTACATTCTTGCCATTTCCTATGGTGCGTTTGTGATGAATCTGTCCATACAGATTGCATTATTCTACATTCTCACTTAGATCGATCTGTCAGTCTATCTGTCACACGGTGAAGTGGCCCAGAGCCCCGCTGAGACCTGCCGCACTCTGACAAATAAAGGTTCAGGAAGACCACAGAGGGTCTGCTTAAAAAGATTCAGTGAATCACAACTTGAAAGAGGAAACAGAAGAACTGTAACAGAGATGTTTATTTGAACTTTTTTTTTGCTATTATAGAGACCAGGTTTGCCCTGTTGTAGAAATAATTGTTTGGGAAATGCAGATAAATGTTAAAAAAAAAGAAAGAAAGATATATTTATTAAAGTGTGGTGGTGGTGGTGGTGGGGTGTGGTTGTGGCTCAGCAACAAGGGGGAGGCAGAGCAGAGAGTACGGGGGCGGTGCCGGGAGAGGCAGGCTGGCACACCTGTTGCACTTTTTCTAATTCTGCCTCTCCCATTTTTGCAGTGGTGCACTTAGAGTGCTAAGCAAGAAAAGCAGGAAATCTAAAGAATTGTGCCCAAGTGTGTGTATTGGGAACCCACAGTGGCCAAGTCATGCTACACTGGTGGCGGAGTTCTCCCGACACTGGCTAGACAGGACGGATCCACAGGTGTACAGATGTAAATTCAAGACAGTTTGAAGCACTGCAGGCTCAGGTTAAGTGGCACATCTAGGAACTGGGGAACCTGTTGGTCCGGTTCTACCTCACAGCTCACCCAGGTCCCTAAAACTATGCTGCACAAAAGGATGTAGAGAGACGACCTGCAGTCATTTCTGGATATGTTTGCGGCCATTCTGGTGTGTGTAAGTCAATGGTAATGGAATGGGCTGAATGCCTACTTCCTTTGCTGTCTGGGAAGGCCCAGATGATGGCAGTCAACCTACCAGCAGCATCTCAGGAGAGCTTTAAGGATGTCCAGAAGGCTGTACTGGACCACTTGGTCGACTCCCCCAAAGACCACTTCTTCAACTCTAGGCTGGAAGTTGGAAACTGGGTGCCCATTGCATATGTCCAGAAATTGAAGCATGCGGTGACTAGGTGGCTGCAGCCAGATGTATCAGTGGAGGACACGTGCATGCTGGAGCTGGTGATGGAGAAGGTGGTGGAGGGGTTCCTGCCTGGGACAGCAAAGTGGGTGTGCTGCCACATCGAGTCTGGAGGCACCTGCGACTCTTCCCGAAGACCATCTGGCAGTGTATTCCGGGGGCCCATCATCAGGAGGTGGCAGATTACTGGCCTTTCCTGGCACCACGGAAAACGTACCTTGCCTCACTGCAGACACAATCAAGTGCAACAGTTTGGCCACCAACTGTAGTATGTGTGCTACTCACAGTGATGATGCTGACACTGCTACAGGGAGGGGGAACCTGTGGAGCCTTCTCAGGAGGCTCTGTTGGCTCCCGTGGTTCACTCCATGGAAGATTTTCTACTTGAGTAGTCTCATGATGACACTCTAAGATTTTCCCTCAACGAGGTGATGAAAATTGATGGTCAAATAGGGTGCCCTAACACAGCACAAACATACCCCTATTTTGTGATGTGACAATATCCCGAAGTGGTACCTCTGTGCAGCGTCTCTTTAAACAGTTGTAACTGCAGTTTGCCAGGAATCCATGTGGCAGGCTGGACCTACTTAAAGGAAATTGGGAGGAAGGTCTGAGCCTGTGTGAAACTTTCTGGACCTGAGAGCAAAACTTTACACCCTGAGGAAATTTTTATAGGCGAATTTGCTCCAGGCTCAGGAAAATAAACACCATCTGTACCACAGAGGGGCTAGAGTCAGGCAATTTACACCTGGAGAAAATGTGTTTGCATCCCTTCCTTCTTTCAGCTCAAAACTACTTGTCAAGTGGCAAAGGACTGTTAGTGGTTATATGGTGAGTAGGCGATGTTGATTATGAGGTGGTGCTTTCTGACAGGGGTGGTGCTATACAAATACACCACCTCACCTGTGGAGGGAGGTGTAGACACTTTCTCTAGTGAGCTTGGTGGAGGACAGACATGAGTTGGGTTGTGAGGTACCAAATTCAAACATTCCCATCTCATTCTTTTGTGATGACCATCGCACCCAGAGACAGATGTTGCCACACCGGTTTGCAGATGTGTTCTCCCCCCTGCTAGGCCACACCCTCATACAGCGTCACACTGAGAATCATGTGATGGTGTGCTCACGGCCCTACAGGTTGCCTGAACATGAGAGAAAAGTGTTTTAGAGAGAACTGCTGGAGATGGTGGTAATAGAAGAGTTTCACAGTGACTGGTGTACTCCCATAGTTTTTGATGTGAAGAAAGATCTGTATGAATGAAGTTTCACAATTTGATATTTATCCCATGCCTCGGTCGACTAGCTCCTGAACTGGTTAGGCACTGCTCATTTATTCATGACTCTGGATTTGACCAAAGGCTACTGGCAGATTCCCTTGTCTCCAGAATCTAAGAAACAAAATGCATTCTGCACTCCAGAAGGTATATACCAATACATCACCCTTTCTTTCCAGCTGTTTGAAGACCCTACTACTTTTTAGTGCCTTATGGACTGGGTGTTACACACTGCAAATGCTGCCCCCATAAGGATGATGTTTTCATCCACAGTGATACCTGGGCAGAGCATGTGAGGTGGGTTGCTGCAGTCCTCTAGTCTCTGAGGCAGGCGGGGCTCACGGACAAAAGTGTGTCGTTGGGCAGAAGGATGTACACTATCTGGGGTACCACTTGGGAGGTGGGCAGTGCATCCTCAGATGGGAAAAACCCAGCAGCCATCCTGCCCATGACCCAAGACCAAAAAAGAGGTAAGGCCTTTCTTGAGGCTGGCTTGATACCACCACAGGGTCATCTCAAGCTTTGCTCACTAGCCCCCTGTGCAACCTATCCCGAAAGAGTGCCTCAGATCTGGTCCAGTGGACAGAGCAGTGCCAAGTTGTGTGAATGCCGACTGGCACTGCACTGTGGGGAACCCCTGCTCAACACTCCTGACTTCTTTCAAAGGGAGAAAAAGGTCAAGAGCATGGAGCAGCATAGACTGGAGAGGGAGCAGGGTGCAGGAACAGAAACAGTGAGCAAACTGGGCTTGATCAAGTCATCAAGCAACACAGAAAAACTGCAAATCTAGAGAATTAAATCCATGTGTGTGTTGGGAAGACACGCTACACATTTTATATCAGTGAGAAAAGCAAATTTTACACATTAGAGCAGGTATCACCATGCCCAGTGTGAAGTCACACAGATTTTCAGATGCTCCTATGTCTGCTCTCTAGATAAGGCAACCCAATATTTCTCTGCACTGTCACAATGCACTAAAGCTGTCCTCGAGGCCCTTCGTGGAGCCAAACAAACAGTGTAAACGGAAAAGAGTTCACTGTGCTCAAAAAGGTCCCATCTAACTTGAAATTCTTCCAAAATAGTGAATGCTCACCAAAAACATGGCAGCACGTCAAAGAATATTTACATTTGCACGTGCCACAAGCCAGTGTATTCAAAATGAGGGTGAGAGCAGGGAAGGCATATTTGTTAATGAGCCATACAATGAAGCTATGGGAAAGAGTTGTTGAAGCTAGGTTAAGAAGAAAGGTGACACTCAATGAGCGGCAGTATGGCTTCAAGCTGAGAAAGAGCACCGCAGATGTGATGCTTGCTTTGAGAGTGTTGATGGGAAAGTATAAAGAAGGTCAAAAAGTGTTTCACTGTGTTTTTCTTGATCTACAGAAAGAATATTAGGCTGCCAAGAGAGAAACTGTGGTACTATATGAGGAAGTCAAAAGTGGCAGAGAAGTATATGAGGCTGGTTCAGAACATGTATGATGACAGCAAGACAGTGGTGAAGTGTGTGGTTGGAGTGACAGATGGGTTCATGGTGTGTGTGTGTGTGTGGGGGTGATGTTTACAGACTGCACTGTGATATACAGTAGAGGTGTGCTTTGGAGAGAAGAGGAATGAAAGTCAGTAGAATCAAGACAGACTCCGGTGTGAATGAGAGGGAGACAGGTGTAACAGAACAGATGCAAGGAGTAGATGAGTTCAAGTTCCTGGGTCAACAATCTAAAGTAGCAGACAGTGCACAAGAAGAGAGTGCAGGAAGGATGGAGTGGGTCGAGATGGGCACCAGGCATGGTTTGCAATAGAAGACTGAAAAGGAAAGGGGAGCATCAAGAGTGAACGGGAAGTTTTAGAAGATGTTAGTGAGACCACTAGGCTGAAGAGATCCACTCGAGAAGCAGAGGCTAAGACAATAAATAGCCTGTTCTCCAAAGACCCATCCAGGATGAACTCTCAGCTCCAATGGAGAAGGTACCAACCCAGAGTTGAGATTGAACAATACATAAAGAACATCTGGGAGAAAGAGGCATCGCGCAACATCAACGCCAAGTGGTTGGTAGACCTAAGAGCAGACCGCATTTACTGTAAAAAATAAATAAATTAAAAAAATTGGTAAATGGTATAATGCACCTTAACCAACAATACCTTTCAGTCAGTAAGAAATACGGAAAAACTCTTGCAAATAACTAATACGGAAAATTCCTTCATATTTATACATTCTACTATCCCGTATTTTACCAGTTTTTTTTTTTTACAGTTTAAGAGCACAACACCACATGGAGGCTGCTCTCGGGCATCGTAGCAAGCTGAGTAGGCACATGAGCCAAGACATGAGGGTCAAAGCATCAGGTCTTCATTGATAGAGCAGTACACCAGGACTCAAAGACCAACCTGAGGACCACCAGGACTGACTATAAGCCTACAACTCAGTGTCGATAGATGAGTGTTTAGCACTATTTAAAGATAATAGTGCGCTAATAACATTCATCAGGAACTCAACATGACTGTGTTACACAACACTGGAGGCCAACTGCGTGAAAAGTTACCACCAGGTGTGGAATATACCAAAGTGATGCACTGTTGCCACTGCTGTTCTGCATAGGCCTCAACCACAAAAGCCAGCTCCTCACCAAGGGTGGTGTGGCTATCAGCCACCTCCTGTACAGAGATGACATGATCAAATATCATTATTCCCCATGCCTCTCAATTGAAAACAAATCCTTAAAAGAACCTGTCTGATTTCAATATTTGGTTTTTCATAGTTTCCCCTTATGTATTTCCAGTTCTCGATTAAACCCCTCTAATGTAGATACAATGAGACGTATTCATGTAATTTTGTAATGTTTTGTGTGTCTGACTTTATTTTTGATGACCTTGCAGATTTTCCCAGAAAACGTGAACAGCAGTTTATAAAAAAAATAGTCGACAACTGCACTCTGCTGGAGAGGTCGTGTTGCTCTACCTGCCACTTCAACGCATTCAGAGGTGTTCTGTTGTTATTCATGTCAGGTTACATAAAAGATATCGCCATTCACCATCCTATGTCTGTGTTCAAAATTCATGTTCACGTGCACCTTTCCAACCTTACTTACTTGGTGTGTATGAAGTAGGTTTACATACCTCAGCAACTGCTGGATTTGGCTACTAGGCGTTTCATTTAATTTCTGTTGCCACCACCAGGTACCTTTAGGTAACCCTGCTGCTCTCAAAGTGTGGGCTCCACCTGTTGGCCTGCACTGCAAACACAGGAGACGGCTGAGCTTCATTATCTTCTGCCACCTCAGATGAGCTGCACTCTCCTGTCACGCCTAAAACTCGCCCTCTCTTTCTCTCCATGTAAAAAGTGTGGGGACTTGATTATCAGTCATGTCGGCGAACAGTGATCCTCTGTAACCCACTGACGAGACTGAAACACACTCACACACACCTACACACACACACACACACACACACACACACACACACACACACACACACACACTACATGAAGTCAAATTAAATGACTCGGCCCTTGTTATTTCCTGACACTTTCAATGTTCCTGTGTGTGTGTGTGTGTGTGTGTCTCCACAGTTTGCATATGGATCATTTTCATCTTTTCCTGATTTTATTTCATCCCTCTATCTCTCTATTTTCTCCATAGCCAGATTGCCCTGGGGGGCACTAGGGGCAATTTGTTGCCTGACTAACCCCCCACTCCGTTTTTCTGAGTTCCACCGGCTTCCAGGAACCAGCTTGTGATTTACATCTGAAACCATTAGTTGATCATTATCAACCAGTATAAAATGTGTTGGTAACAGTTAAGATGGTTAGCTATTAAGTGTGTGTGTGTGTGTTTTTAAAAAGAAAATTAAAGCTTATTGTTTTCCCATTTTTTCTTTATAATAAAGGCAAAAGGAGCAACATTAGATATTTAAACATCTATAATATCAATGATGAAAGATGATCTGACATTTCTTCTTTGTTTCTTTTTAATAAATCTGTTTTCACTCCCCCCCCCCTTCATAATCTAACTTGTGTGGTGGCCTTATATTGTTTTATCAACTTCTTAGAGGCAAACCCCAGACTTTGATTATTAAATTTACTTGAATTTATTTTTCACCAAACGTAGAAAAACCCCCAAAGCATAAGTGAGTTTTGTGGATATGAAGGAACATAAGATGAGAGAAGATAAGATTATGAAAGAAATGCTGAACGAGACCCTGATTATAAACCACCTATTGGATGTACAATGAGAAACTGCTGTGACTATGAAGCTCTGACCAAGCCTACAAACTACTGAAAGGCTCAGTTTCTGTTGTTTCAATTCCATTCAGTGTGCTTGTACAACTTATTTACTGCACCGACTCTGATTGCATGACATCTATCTAATTTTGATGATGAGATTCTCAATAATCTGAGGAAAAGACAGACCTCATACCTAAAGATACAATAAACTTTTGCTGCAGCTTTCCTCTGGACCTTTTCATAGTTCCCATTTGCCTGTGGAATTCCAAATTACTTGTAGCTGTCCTCAATGTCTGCAATGTTGCCTTTTGGTAGTGCAATTCCCTCAGTTCTGACTACCTTCCCTCTCTTTGTCACAGCATGACTAAACTTCTCCAGTATGAAAGATATTCTGACGTCATTGCTGTAGATCAGGCCAACTCCAGGCCTCGAGAGCCGGTGTCCTGCAGGTTTTAGGTTCTCTGCTTCAACACACCTGAGTCAAATATAGAAGTCATTAGCAGGACTCTGGAGAACTTGACCGCATACTGAGGAGGTAATTCAGCCATTTGATTCAGGTGTGTTGGATCAGGGACACATGTAAAACCTGCAGGACACCGGCTCTCGAGGCCTGGAGTTGGCCACCCCTGCTGTAGGTCGTAGTGGTGTGGATCAGTGAATCGATATCTTGTTAACTCCTGGCATACAGCTTGATGTCATCCATGTAGGGGGGTGACTGATGTTCCCTCCATTCCTAGTCAGTCTTGTTAATAATTGGGCTGAACTGGTTCTACCTATGTAGAACAGCAGTGGGGACAAAGCATCTCCTTGGTAAAGTTCATATTGTTGCCCTGCCACTTGGATGGGTGAGTTTTATTCTCCTGGCTTCTGTGTCTTTGGTATACCTCTTCAAGCAGCTAGCCAAGGCCGTGAGTATTTGCTTGGCAGTTTGTAAGGCCTCAGGTATGGCCAACCTGTTGAACCCCTTTCTTCATCACACCTTGCTGCAGTTCAGCTGGCCAACTCCCCTCTGTGCTGCTATGGTCTTAGCCCCAAGTCTTTTTTCCCATAGAGTGTACTGCTCCTTGTGGCTGTTATAGCCAAGTATCTCAAGGAACACACTACTATACATCAGCTGGTTGGCTTCAGTAATGGTCAAAGTAGGGATTGTCCATAGTGCTGCATTCACATCTTCTAGTAGACTTTCAGAGGGTACTTCATGTAGTCCCTCTTGCTGTAGCATTTCCGTTGTACCTCATCAATCTCTAAATATGATAGTAGTTGCTTCTTGGTACACTGTGCTACTAGTTGTTTTGATATCAGTCTGGATGTTGTGTGTCACCCCTTTCACTATGTGTAGTAGCAGCATTCTAACTATTCTTGCTCATATTCTGCAGTATCCTTGGCCCTGACCTATTGTTCCAAAAATGGTAACATCCCCACTACTCTTTGCAGCTGCTATTGTGGCATCTCTGGGTGGGCACAAAGCATCATCCACACTACTAGGATCTACAGAAATGACATCACAATGTCCTTCAGAGTGGAGAAGTGTAGTAGGATGGTAACAAAGAGAGGGAAAGCAGTCATAACTCTGCTGGGATTGCACTACCAGAAGGAAGGAACCAGCAAGTCTCAGAATCACTATCCTAGATGATACAAAAAAAGATTCATGAGTACCTCAGGACATCAGGACGATGGCCACAAATGATCATGTGCTTAGCGAGTACCTCGGGCAGCAAAAACCCAAGAAAGATGAGGAGAAAGAACAGGAGCCGTCATAGAGGGACGGGGCCCTTGCATGGCATGTGTCACCGGCAGATAGAAGAAGTGGTTGAGATACAAAAATCCTACCAATGGCCAGACAAATCTGGACTCAAAGACAATATGGAGGCACTAATCATGGCAGCACAGGATCAAGCTCTGAGCACAAGATAGATAGAGGTTGGGGTCTACCACACAAGTCAAGACCCCAGGAGTGCAGAGATAACCCTGAGACAATCCAGTTCAAGAATGAGAGAGCTAAGATCCTGTGGGACTTCCAGATACAGTCAGAAAAACTTGTGACCAGACCAACCAGACATAGTAATGGTGGACAAATAGAGGAATAAAGCTGTAGTGATAGCAATACCAAATGATGGCAACATCAAGGAGAAGTAACATGAGAAGCTCAATAAATACCAGGGCCTGAAAGAAGAGTTAGAGAGGATGTGGAAGGTGAAGTTAACGGTGGTCCTTGTGGTAATCAGAACACTTGGGGCACTGACCCCCAAACTGGGAAAATGGCTCCCGCAGATTCCAGGAACTACATCCGAGAGTTCTGTCCAGAAGAGCGCAGTCCTGGGAACAGCTACGATACTCTGCAGGGCCCTCAAGCTCACAGACCTCTGGTAGAGGACCAGAGACCACCCACTGGGCGAGCGGGGAATTTCTGTTTTTTGTATATAGGTCCAAGGATCAATCACTGAGGTAGTACACATAGTACAGGAGGAAGAAAGTTGTCAAAATAAATGTTGAAAGTGTCTGTCAGACAAGACATTTCAGTGCATAAGCAGAGACACCAACCTTTGTAATATGACGGCAGTCACAGCATGGCCACGGCAAGTTGGGGAATTAATAATGTACAAATATACCTGTGGGTCATGTTATTGTTCAGTGGTATCTCTTACCACTTCTCTGCTGATACTTGAATTCTCTGTTAAACCTAAAAATGTCAACAGGATCATCAATATCACTCAATATTTCCCTACCATTACTAATAGAATGTCTCAACATTACCTTCACGTCAACCCTGGCAAAATGTACTCCCTTCTGTTCAGCGCCAACTGTTTCAAAAAAATGAGGTGAAACACTACATAAACCAGCAACCTAATCTGCCAAGGGTTTTGATATTTTTGATCAGCCTCGTTGCTGTTTCTTTCAGCTATGAAAGAAAAAAAGCTACTTACAGCTGCTCCATTGTCAGAAGGCGTCAACAGGAGGTAGCTCTACTTGCAGGATTTTTTCTACACCAGATGCCCTTCCTAACACAACCCAAAGGGAATCTGTGTCTCTGACTGGAACTGAACAAGTGACCTTTTATAAACGATGGAGCTTGTTTCTTTCAACTATAAAACAATGCAAAACTCAACCCACGAACTTTTCACCTCCCAGTAGACACTCTAATCTTTCCTATCTGTATCACTGCAGCTCACTCCACACTTGCACACCTCTGTCTTTTTAAGTTTATCTTCAACTATCTTCAAGCCAGACTGCAGCTGCTACGCTAGGCTGCCCATAAAAACAAGCTGTCGACTGCACATCACTGCCATTGACTGTCAGTGTAATTTAGGAGTGATTTAAATTTTTCATAAATCACATGTAAAATCTTTCAGGGCCTTAGAATTCCATATGCAACCAGGTTGAAGCTGCCTTCCTCGGTCCATTGCCTAGCAGACCCACATACTCTTGGCTCTGCTAGGCTTTGAATAGCATAAAAACGTTAAAAGAAAATGCATTTTTAAATGCAATTGTATACAGATATGACCATTTTTACTGCTAATACGAGAATTCCATTAAGGATGATTTTTTTTTAACCAAAATATGAAAGGTTAGCTCACTAGAACTTTTAACTAATCACCTCATTTTAGTGGTTGAATGTTTTTTTTTCATGGTTTATTTGAAAAGAGACAAAAATTAAATTTGTAC
Organism: Bujurquina vittata; assembly: GCA_015106715.1. Lineage (NCBI taxonomy): Eukaryota > Metazoa > Chordata > Actinopteri > Cichliformes > Cichlidae > Bujurquina > Bujurquina vittata. The sequence continues at coordinate 33,203 of VUQK01043675.1, read as the reverse complement.
AAGTGAAGTTAATCTTGTGCATGACCAGTTTGTGCAGATCAAAATGGATTAGACACATAAGGCCAGAATTTTACTTAGTCACAGTAGTCATGGATTTAATTACCTAATAAGCACTGAGCATACTCCTTATGCATTTATACTGATATTCAAAACATATATTTCTTAATATATGTTTTGAATATCAGTATAAATGCATAAGGAGTATGCTCAGTGCTTATTAGGTA
>VUQK01043675.1:18248-32277 GCA_015106715.1 Bujurquina vittata | reverse complement strand
CCCGTGTCACGGGTTCTGTCCACATGAATCACACGCACACCACACACACACACTCTCACACACACACGCACGCACACACACACACACACACACACACACATTCGGTAGGATGTTGCACAAACACAATCCGCACCAATACACACTCCTTTGACAGGGTTTGATTGGGTGTTTTTGAATGAAGTTGGCTCCTGCCTGGTATTTTGATGAAGTTGGTTATTTATTGGGTGATGAAATTAAGTTAATTGCTTATTGGTATTTTAATTAAGTTTCTTTCTCTCTGGGTGTTTGAGTGATTTTTTGAGTATTTATTGGTATTTCAATGAAGTATTATTTGGCTGCAGACTCAGTGGGAGAGCAGCTGAACAGGCATACACACAGCAGGTGGCCCAAAGACACACACACACACACATATGTGCACACACACACACGCACGCACACAGAGACATACAGTACACTACTAATAGGAGTGCACACATGTATGCATGATGACATATTAACACACACCCAAGCAAGCAGGCATGCATGTATCTCATTCACAAAGAGGTTGAGTTACTAAGTTTAAGTTAGTTGCCGGAGGATAATGTTAGCATCATTCTGCTTTTTTCAAAAATTCATTAGTGTGGCTCTCAATACTTTGACTCAGCCTGACGCCCACTGGCTTCACTGGCCTCCCACTTTACTAAACACAGAACTCTTTAAAAACACCTCACAAACATTACCTTCAGTAATTTCCTAACAGCTGGACACTGTAGTTTTGTGAGTGAGTGTGAGACTGAGTCAAAGTAAGTGTGTGCATCTGTGTGTGTTTAGTGTAGCGAACAGTAGTGGAACATGTGTGGCTAAATGATGTAGTGTACAGCTTCTACACAACACAGAGGAAAAACATACATCAGCCTTTGGATAGACACCGGCGTTCTTAAGTAATTTTTTTTCCATTGACGTATTAAATACCTCACTTATCTGTCAGTTGTTTTTATATGTTGTTACTGTATGTACCATCTACAACTGGTACAATAGCCTGCATCAAAATTCAGATTTTTTTCAGTGCCACAGTTATGGAAGCCCAGCAAAGCCAGTAAAGAAAATAATGTCTGCAGTGACTCTTTAAATATATTGATTTTAAAATATTGATATAAAAATCACAATTTTGTCAAAGAAAAACATTTGACTTAGCCTACTATGTTAATTTATTGAGGTAAAAATTCAATACTGTGTCAAAACTGAGATCAAATGCTAAAATTTTAATTTCAAACCATTTAAAAAACAACTTAAGATTAAATAAAAAGATCTAAAATGTTAAATTTGTTTAAAAGAAAAGTTAAAAATTATTTTGCCATAAAAAATGTAAAAAAAATATGATAAAAAAGTTTAAACTGAGATAAAACAGTCAAGACCAAAATAAATTGATGATTGATTTTGGTTTAATTCAACTCTAACGTTTCTTAATTTCTTTCTATTACTGGCATCAATGGCTTCCAAGCACGGAGGAATCACAGACATACTTACTTAAAACTCAGTATTCCCTGAAGGGAAAGGGAAGTCATCCTTGTAAAATTATAGAATGAAACATACGTGTGAAAAATAACCTTTCACATTGGTAGAGTTCACACAAATATTTCATCAATCGTTTCTAATCACTTTTGCATGGCACTGTTTGGGAGCAAATACCGGCCCAGGAGCTTGTAGTTCACAGACCAAAAGAGCGCTGACCTAAAGAGAGAACTGAACCCTCCAGTGTAGCACTCCTGAGCAGATGCTTTCTGACAGTCTGTTAGGAAACCCATCTGCAGCTGCTAGTTTGTGTCACATGTTCCAGTGTTTTTATGATTTAAGGTGGCATGTTTAGTGTCAGCGGGCTAAGTGTCGCTCATGGCTGAAAGAAACAGGGATTGACTGCACTTAGTTTAAGAACTACTGTATCAACATTAGTCTACAGAGTGTCTGCATGGCTGAACAGGGAAGGCACTCTGTGACAGATCAGTTAGAATTAGAAAACCCATGCTTATGGGAGCGTGGGGGCTCCATATTACATTAATTTACTCATTTCCCTAACAAGTGAAGGTTCCACAGTTTGATCCCAGGAGGATGAGACAAAAATCCCTTTAGCTCCACTTGTAGAGAGTTTATGAATGTTTGCTGCACTTTGGTCACTTTCACTTTGCTCATGAATGGGACAGACATCTTTAGTTAATTTGTGATGGATGGGTGGATGGATGGATGGATGGATGGATGGATGGATGGATGGATGGATGGATGGATGGATGGATGGATGGATGGATGGATGGATGGAAGTCCCACAGATTCTTGGCTCTGTTATTCTCACCCACCCGTGGGGATATCCCATTTTGACCTTCCAGGTCATACTCACCACAGAAGTTAGGGTTAGGGTTAGGGTTAGGGCATACTATGTCAGCCACTTGGTTATGGTGTTCCATGTATGGCCTGCATACATGTCCCAGGGGCATCTCTGCACAGTTACAAGGACACAGAGACACAGACCTGATTATAACACAGAGAACACAGACTAGACAGTCACACTGAGGAAAACAGACACAGGAAACTCCACACAGAGAGGATACACCACGGGACAGAACACAGGGAGAACTAAAGTCAAGAACCACTAGGAACTAAAGAATATATGACGAGAACAAAGTGAACCATAAAACTAACTAATACAAAAGTCCCTTCAAAAGAAAAACACTAGGTTGCAGACCTAGGACCGTGACAGCCTCGAGCAATCTTGTGCTCAGAGCTCAGAGCTTGTTCCTGGGCTGCCATCATTAGTCCAGCTGTGTCCAGCCATTGGTAGGATTTTTCAATATTAGCCACTTCTACCTGCAACTGGTACATGCTGTGCAGAGACCTGTCCTTCCATGACGGTTCCTGTTGTTCTTCTTTCTCAGGTTTCTGGTACTAACTAACCATGAGGTACTCACTAACCATGTGATCATTTGTGGCCATCTTCCTAAAGTACTCCTTTCCTGTAGGATTGTGGGTCTGACACTCACGAGTCCTTGGGCCTCCTTCCTTCTGCTTAGCGTACAGTCTCAGGGTGCTGGATTTGGAGTGAAACCCTCCATGCATGGTAAAGAGCTTTGTTGTCTTTATGTCAGTGGCTTCTATCTCCTCTTTGGACAGCTTATTATCCCAACAGGATATGATGACTGGCAGGGCCTAGGTGCTGACTGCTCTTACCATTCAGCTGACTCCTCAGGACTTGCCTTACTCTCTGCAGGTGGCTGCAGCTTTCCTAGTGGCCTCTTCATGGTTCGCATTTGCCGGTGGGATTCCAAAGCACTTGTAGCCGTCCTCAATGTCTGCAATGTTGCCTTCTGGTAGTGCAGTCCCCTCAGTTCTGATCACATTTCCTCTCTCTGTCACTATCTGAATGTCATTGCTGTAGATCCTAGAGGTGTGTATCAGGGCATCAATGTCTTGCTCAGTCCTGGCATACAGCTTGATGTCATCCATATACAGGAGGTGGCCGATGCTGATGGCGCCATTCTGTAATATATTCATATCAATGGGTAAGTTAATCGGCAGACACCTGTTCACCTGTTCAGTTTTAAAGACATGATGATTTTGTGATGTTTTGTTCAGATTGGCTCACCAGTTAAGGAGGAGATAGGGTTCATACAGACATATATGCATACATAAAAGCAATAATCCTTATAGTTATTACTGAACCCAGAGCTCGAGAGGAGCCACAACTTCCCAGAGCACCCGTGGAGCCATCTGTGTAACATTTATATTTTAGCTTTAAAGCAATAAAATCATTAAAATCTAACACTGTTTTACAGCCTTTGTCACCTCTTTAATGTGTTGGTCAAATTTGAGATAAGACTAAGATATTTTATCTGTGGAACCTGTTCTTTTGCATTTATTACTCATAAAATGGGGTCTACTCTTCTACTCCCTCCACCATGCTTCACAGTTGGAGGAATGAGCTTTTGGAGGTTCTTTTGTGTAGAGCTTTTATACCATTGTGTTGTGAATTTTTTGCTTAATATCTTTCCCCCTTTTCACCCGGCATCTTACTGAGAGCATACAATCATTTCTACCTCATCCAAGAAAGCCTATGTTCATCGTATAATATTTAGATTTTGTTTTATTGAGATTCTTCGCCTTTTGTGGAATTTATTACTTTTTTTTTGCTATTTTATTTTGTGATTTTCTTGAGCTAGGTTGTTTTTCACATTTTGGGTGGTGTAACAGTAATTTCAAAACATTCGGGATGAATAAAGTCTATCTTATATTAAACATTTCTGTGTAATGAATGTGGAATGTTTTCCTAGAAGAGTCAAGAGGACGTTTTTTTTTTTTGTTTGTTTGCTTTAGTGGCTTATTTCATGCTTTTATTATAGCAATTTTATAGCAGTTAATTCAGTGTTTTCCCTAAAAACACACAGAATTTTAGAACGGCGTTTGTAGCATTTTAGAGCATTGCATCTTCATGCTTCATCTGAGGTCCTTGTTGTGTTTGAGACATACTCCACTTCCACTAAACATTCTTGAGAATAGCTGTAACCCAATTTTCTATGCCCAATTTATAACGATGACGTCTATAACCCACAACTGGACCACCTTCAGTTCAATTCAGTGCAACTGTATTTATATACATACTGCCAATTCACAACAACAGTCACCCCAGGGCACTTTATATTGCAACATAAAGACCCTGCTGGACTCAAAGTAGCTTTTTCCCAGCCTGCACTGTGAGCGAGCGCTCAGTGTGTTCAATAAAGACAGAAAAAGTAAAAGAAAAAGAAAGTAAAAAGTAAAAAAAGCAAGTTGGGAAGTCAAGCTTTGTGAACCCTTTAAAATAACCAGGACCTGTAGTTCTAAAATGTTGTCTGATTTTCATCCATTTCATCCATTTTTTTACTTATCCTATATGGGGCCCACCTGTGTGTGCTGGCAGGGTTGCTTTTTGTAAACCTGATTCTGAGTCTGAGACCTAAAACCAAAAATTAATGGCTGTTTTGAAGCTCCATCCAAGGGTGAGAAGTGACCAAAATAACATCTCCCCCCCCCAAAAAAAATGTCCTCATTCATGAGTTTTAAAACTCAAAATTGGTCCTCACACACAGAGAGAGATGAATGATTACAGTGACGGCAGTGAATACAAGTCTGTCAGGGTTACGGGTTCAATTCCACAGCGGAGCAGGACACCAGCCATAATTCTTTCGGTTGCCCGGAGGCCCAAAAAAGCTTCTGGGTAGAGAGAAGGGACAGGTTGGACTATCACACACACACACACGCACACACACACGAGGACACAAAAAGCTGAGAGCTGTGAGAACATTTTCTTGTGGCCTCAAGGTGTCAGGAGATCCATCAAACCACCAACAACTAATTATTACCTTCCTTTCCTTTCTCACTGCACAAGTGTGTATGTGTGTGTGTGTGTGTACTGGCCCCCAGGGTCCGTTGGTGTACATAATGGCTTTTTGAAGAGATTGTCGGTTTGTAAAGACATTTGATTGACGTCTCCTGATGTCTCAATCCAATTAGAGCGAGAGAGGTCCTTTGTGTGTGTGTGTGTGTGTGTGTGTGTGTGTGTGTGTGAGAGAGAGAGAGAGAGAGTAATAGGCTGATTAATTCATTACTTCTGATGATTGATGAATTCTTAAGATCTGGTTCTGGGTAAAAAAAAATGCAGCTTAGAAACTAAAATATTACAGCATCATATCATTTGTGTACATTTCTGTACATTAATGTTATTTAAAAAAATTTTTTATTAAAGGATAGTCTTTAAATTACAGAAAATAATCTGTTTTCTGAGTTTCTAACAAGCACTATTTGACCCATGAGCTTCTCCGTTTGCACAGGACTGTCATTCATTTCTTTGAATCATTTATTCTTTTTTTTTCTTCAGTTATGCTCTCCCTCTTTGTTTCTAACTATAGGACTGATTTACGTGTTGATTCACTGAAATTCTTGTCATGTCAGGATATTGTAGAGTACACAGCACGATTATTCATGCCCTTAAAATTTTTTTTATTTGAACAGACAGTTAAAATCATTTATTATTTTATTTATTTATCATTATTGCAGGATCAAAACTGAGAATTTAAGAGACATTGCTAACATCAGCCATGTTGGTTTATGTAAATAATTTAATATTGACAAATAAATTGAAAAAAAGAGCAAATATATTAAATATAACATCTAATTAGTTGTTATATTTAATTAAAAGATTTAGGTAGACACGAACAAAAAATATCAAATATATCAATATATAAACAAATTGAATTAAAAATACAATGAATAAAAAAAAAGAACTTTATTGTTCTTATAGTCAGGAAAATGTCTTTATAATTATATATATAAAGTATATAAATATAAATATATAAATATAAACATGTCATAATATATAAACAAATACAAATACACTGACAAAACAATAAATGTCAACAAAGCTGCATTGCTAAAAATGTTATATGTCTTAAATAAAAGATCAAATAAAAATGGCTTAAAATCAACAATTTAGCCATTTCCATAATCTCAATATCAATTTAAGTGTTTTAGGTAAATTATGAAACGAGTTTTACCAAAATCCTTTTTTGTTCTTTTAATTTTCGTAAGTTCACTTTTTGTTTTTTTTATGTTCTTTTGAGTTTAACCTTATTTACTTACAGATTAATTTCAAGTTGAATCCCTGATTGAATTTAACACACAGGAGCAGTAAATACAATAATATATAATAATAAAATAAGGTTGTAGCAAAAGTTATAAACTTTAAATACATGATTAAATGAATACTGAGAAAAATGAAATGGAGATGTACAAATGTAAAGAAAATTCACTCCCATGGTCTCTTCAGATCCACATTTGTTATAACAGCGAACATTTTCAGGTCTAGAAACACACACACACACACACACACACACACACACACACTTAGGCCTCTCAGGGTCTCTATTCAGTCTGAGTAACAAAGCCCAGGACCTCAACCCAGCATGTCTGAAAAAACACTCTGAGTGTGTTTTGTAAGTGTGTGAGTGTGTTTTGTTAGTGAGTGTGTGACTGTGTGTGTGTGTTTTGCACTTGTGTGTGTGTTGCACTAACAAGGTCCAGGCCTCAGCATGATGACGATCTTAACGAGCTGTCTGTCACTCTTCAGCTCTCAGCTCAGACCTCTGTGTCATTAATGGCTGTGTGCATGTGTGTGTGTGTGTGTGTCTGTGTCAGGGGTATAAATGGAATAATGTCTCAGCAGGACAGAAAAAACATTTAGTCTCTTTTGGCGCCACAATGTCAAGGTTTCAATGGCTGATGTCTCCTTCTGTGATTGTGTGTTTCAGTGTGTGTGTGTGAGAGAGCAGCTGCCAAATCCCCAAATATCTGTATTTTTCTGGGTCCATGTTTAGAATAACGCTTCCCTTTTTCTTTTCTCTCTTTTTTTTTAGTGCTTTTCACAATCAATGTCATCACAAAATTTCATCCCGTGATGCATTGTGCAAGTGTATTTTCTTATTTTGGGGAGAAAGCTTGAAATTCACCTTTTGAAAGACAAGAGTTTACACATTTTTGTTATGTACAGATCTATTAATTTGATAGGTTAGAAAAGCATTAGAGAATAGTGCTGAGCAATTTAGGGACAGTGCAGTTCCCCCCCTGGAGCCACGATCATACAGTCTATTTAGCAGGAGGTTTGCTATCTCTTACTGTCACTTTTAACAGCAGCATATCCAGTTCTTGGTCGCGGGTGAGTTTTATGTCATGCACGAGAGATGGAAGTTGTTAAGCTTCAACCCTGCTGCCAAAAAGTTTAGGGTTGCTGTGTATGATTAATAAATAGAATGCAATGATTTGCAGCAGATCTGAGCAATCCAAATGGGATTCTTTTGGAAATCATGCATCCTTTAAGCTAACGACAGGAGCGGCCATACATCAAGTTGTAAACACACAGTTCAAAAGCCAGTTTATGACATGCGGATTGACTTGCACATTAAAGAATGCCTAATTAATGCTTAATGAAATATGCTGCCATGCAGATTATTTCCTGTTCAGGGAAAGCCCTGCTAATTTCAGCACAACAATAAAGTGCATATTCTTGCAGCATGGCATTGCAGTAAAAGATGTGCTGAACTGTCAGCTTTTAAAAACATCTAAAATATTATTTAAAGAAAAACATGACAAAAGAGGCTCTGAACTGTTGAATAGCTGAAATCCTATACCAAGCCATGCAGTTACATTTCCTTTAATAGCAACAGTGTGCTTTAATGTGCGTAGTAAAATATTATGGTCAACAGTATTGAACACTGAACTGAGGCAGAACAAGCACAGAGAAGAGTCCACTGTCAGAGACCAGAAGATATTTCTGTGCCTTGATGCACTCTAAATCTAGACTGACGCTCTTCAAGTAAACCTAGTGATGGTAATGGTTTAATTACTGCCACCTTGCAGGCCTGTGGCATGTAGCCCATCAATAGAAATAAATTGATCCTATTTAAGATTGAAGCATTAATTGATGGCAGGACTCGTAGGAATGGGGTTTCAAAGTGTTCCTTTAATTTTTTGAGTAGCGAATATAAAACTCAGTTTCAACATGTGAAACATGAATATCTGCAACATATCCGATGCCAAACTCTTCAATGGTGACGCTAATTGCTGTTTGTTTCCATGAATTATAGATGTGGTGTAGTACATATTAATACCCATTACATCTGCAAGTCTTAAAATTATGTAGCCTTTTTCTTTTTGTACAGACTGCTCAAAACACTTCAGGCTACAAGTCATGTTTTAGCCATACGCACTTGCATACTTTATTTGACACACTTCAAGCACTTTATTAACCTCACATTCACGGCCAATTTAGAATCACCAATTAACTTAACATGCATGTGTTTAGACTGTGGGGGGGAAGAGAGAGATTAACAGCAGGGCACAGGGAGAACATGCAAACTCTGTACCGATAGGTCCGAGTCGGGATTTAAACCAGGAACCACCTTGCTGCGAGGCACCGGCGCTAACCACTCCACCACCCCCAAACACTGTAAGGTAAGCAGAAGCATCTGTGCCAATTAGCACAATCCCCCGTGCAGTTGTGTTCTTTTTGTCAATGAGATGAGCGTTGACCTGCAATTTAAATCTGGTTTTTTTTTGTGGTCCTTGCATTAGGAAATGCAAGCAACAGCAGTTGTGTATTTGCATGTACTGGTGACTTTCAATCAATTAGTTCACTGAAAAGGTAAAGAAAGCAAGCTGTTGGGTAATAATCATTTTCTATAATTTGTAACCAGGTCAATATTTGCAATGGGAATCAGAAATAATGGTATCATCAGAAAGAAAGTCAGATTTTTCAACAGTCTTGCAGATATTTCGTGGCACTGCCAATGTTGCTTTATCTGTGGATCGAGTTGAGAAGTAACCCAGACTGTGGAGGCACATTTTCAGTTGTTTCTCACCTCACATAACTTTTGCCTTTCTCATAAGTCTCTGTTGCCTCGCTTAATTAAAATTATTTGGACTATAAATGAACATCAGTGGAAACTACCCACTGGAACTAATGTCCAGACCAAAGTGGTGAACCAATCACGAATAACTAACAAGTCGATACGCAGCACACAACCAAGAACAAACGATAGAGTTTCTAGTACCTTCATGCTTTTGTGTGTTTGCTTTTGCGTAACGGGGCTTGAATCATCAGCACTGTCGTCATGGTGACCTGCAATTTTGAAACAATAGATATAATGCCTAAATTGGCCCAGCGGAGCTAAATTACGCCTGAGCAGCCCAAACAGGATTTGAACAGACACAGTCAAAGAGTTTCACTTGCTGTGGCTACGCTTTAACTTACATAAACTTAATTAAATCAAACCACGACGCGTGTGTGTTTCTTACCGCACACACAGTGTCGTTCTCAACCTCTGAGTGCAAACATCCACCTTCAGCTGTGGCTCAATGAAGCAGAAAAACACGTACAACACACACAAAACACACACTGCCGTGGTCACACCTCGGTTTTTGAGTGTTTGCAATGGGTGTCTGCGTATTACTGTGTGTGTGTGTGTGTGTGTGTGTTTTAACAGTGCGGGATTGTATTGCAGTTTGAATCAGTTGCTTCACACTCCAAGCATCAGCTGCCCATGAGGGAAATACTGGAGTTTGTGCACTAACAGCAAACACACACAGAAATGAATCACTTGTACAACCGGAACGACACAGAAACGATCCAGTCTTTTACACCATGGAGAGAAGTGACGTGTTTAAACTCAACTTCCTCTGAAGAGAAGAGGAATGAGGGGCCAAAAACCATTCAAAAATAAACAAGTCCTAGTTAGGTGTATCAGAATGAAATGAAATCAGGATGCTTTGAGTAAAAATTCAGCCCGCATAGTGGACGTAATAATGATTAGAGATTTTATATGTATAGCACGTCAAAATCAGAAATAATCTTATCGTCAACAAACTATGGAAAGGGCCGGGCTTCACATCTATTGATCCAGGAGCAGGAGAGGCACTGACTTGCTCAGAAGCAGACTCATGATCAAAAATTGGACCAGGAGAGGCTTTGGCTAACCAAAAGACTCTAAGGATGTCAGCAGAGGCAAGTGACAGCTGGATGTCCAAACTGGGCTGTGAAAAGGATGAGGGCTGGGTACCTGATGGTGGAGGGCCACGTAAAGTGGATCTAAGCAGAGACCTGTTTGGTTCTCTGATCAGTGGGAGCAGAAGACCTCAGCTGAATGACCCAGGGGCAGGAGGGTCAAATAGACCCACTCAGGTGGGTAGCTTTAAGACAAGGCAGACTGGCTGGGCTGTCCTGGATGATGGAGCAGCTACAACTTTTGAAGAGTGGATTTATTTTGATCACTTTGATTTTTATTATATGAAGGACAAGAGCACAATGGTGTCTAAATAGATTTACTTAGGTGTCTAACCCTGGATGGCATTAGCTTGGCTTTCAGTAACGCTGTGAGGATTCTTGGAATTATTTTTGATCAGGATATGTCCATCAATGTGCTTTCTAGCATTTGCGCAATATCTCTAAAGTGTATAGGCCATTCGACACCGGATGCGTTGCGTAAAAAATCCACGAAATTCCGAATCTTCAGAATGCGAACCTGTGGTGTAACCTACATACGCACCGGACGAGTTGCATTTTTGTGAATAAATCGTCCTCATAAAATGCACAGTGAAAGAAACGAAGTCGCCATCAAGCGATGATGTAATGAGGCCTGAGATTCTGGGTTTATCCAACTCATAAGAAAGAAGCAGCAGGGAGAGTTTCATGGTTTGGTCCCGGAGCTTAAGCTGCTTCACGGCCACTTGCACGCATATTTCATATCAGTGAACAGTTTGAACTCTTGTTGGCAGAGTTGGGATCACATGTGAGGAGGCAGAGAATAATATGCGAGAGCCCACTGACCCAGCGTGTAGCTGTGTCTGAGGTAAAATAGTATGATTTTACTTTTCCCACATCACTGTACATTCAGTACATCGGTGCGCGTTTTCAGCTATAAGCTCACATGTTGCTAATGCAGCACTCTGATTGGTCAGATCTGTTTGTTCGCAGGCGAAACATCTGAAAAATTGAACTTGATCCGAAAAAATAAATGCCGCAAAATCGTCCTGTAAAGTAACGCATTCAGGTGTGAACGGCTGCGATAAGAACAAGCGGGTCCGAAAAATATTTTTATCGCACTAAACATTCGAACGAAGTTTACGCGTTTGGTGTGAAAAGGCCTTAATACCTCAGGCCCCATCTTATCTTAAAGACTTCAAAGTACCATGTCAGGCCAATAGACTTGTGGTTCCCAGTGTAAAAGTAGAATGGGAGGCTTTTTCTGTGGGACCAGCTCCCAGTTTGGATTCAGGAGACAGAGACCCTCTCTATTTTTAAGATTAGCTTTAAGACTTTCATTTTTAATGAAGCTTATAGTTTGTGCTGGATCAGGCCTAGACTGCTGACAAGCTTTTATTCTTTTATTCACTCACCTCTTTGAATTTAATCATTACTCACTATACTCTGGTTGTCTTCCATAGTGGGTCGCAGCAGACGGCTGCTCATAACTGAGCCTGGTTCTCTCAGAGGTTTCTTCCTGTTAAAAGGGAGTTTTTCCTTCCCACTCTCACCAAGTGCAGGCTCATACAATTGGAAAGTTTTAAATGGATGGCTTCTTATATAGTGCTTCTCTACTCTGCTTGAGCGCTCAAAGTGCTTTATACTACAAACCTCATTCACACATTCGCGCACACTTTCCCACAAGCACTTGTTTTCTATGTCTAATTGCTTTCTATCTAGCATTCGCACTCCGATGAACACACTGGGAGCAACTCAGAGTTCAGTATCTTGCCCAAGGATATTTTGGCATGCAGATTAGAGCATCCAAGGATTGAACCACCGACGTTCCAATTTGTGGGTGACCTTTTTTTTCTCTATATAATTGTAGGGTCTTTACCTTACAATATAAAAAACCCTTGAGATGAACAGAAAATACAGTACTGCTAGCACACCATTGGTTCTTTGCAAGCATATGCACATACAACATCCTAACTCACAGCTACCAAGAGTGATATCAAAACTGAGGGTATGCTGACCGCAGCCCAGCAGCTAGAACTTGTTCTGCAGCAGATAACATAAGCAGTAATGAGCATTCAGGCTTGTAGCACTGAAAGCTCCACTTCTACCTGTACATGTTTCTCCAGTAGAAACTATGGGCTGATTTTCAGTGTGGCTTTATGTTTTGGGCTTTGTGTCAATGTGTGGGACTGATTTATGTTATTTCACTATGTTGTTTTAGAAACTGATGCAATATTTCAGATGGTTCCTACATTATTTGCTCAACCGGTTTATCAGACATAACATGGAAAACAAGTTCATAATGAGCTTTAAAATATGAGATATGGACAATTAACAACTGAACTGCACGGTAGGTGCCAGAAGTGCATTTCTAAAAGTGGAGCATGGTTCAGTACCTTCTTGTCTCTGAGGTCAGCTGGTGCATTTGCATAGACTAAATATAGTCCACAAAACTCTGAACTTCCTTTGAGGAAAAAAAAATCCATTAATGTTATTAGTCCCTCCCACTTTCTCCTCTACTCCTCCCTCTTTTCTCGATCCTCTCCATGATCCAGCCCAGCTTTTATCTTTTCCATTTCCTTCTTTTTACTTCTCTTCCCATTCCATTATATTTCCCTACCCTCTTCCTTTCTTTTTTCCTCCTCCCATTCCCCTTTCTTCTTTCTCTAATTAATTTCCTTTCCCTGCATTTTGGGTTCTTTTGTCCATTTTTTTCCATTTATCCATTTTTTTCTTTTCATTTTGTTCCCTTTTTTTTGCATCCCTTTGGTTTTGTTCGCTTTTCCTTTCCTATGCTTTCATTTCCTCTTCCTGCATCTCACATTAGCCTCTTCCCTCCCCACCTCGTCCCTCGCTCATGGCTGTTTTTTTTTTCTTTCGCTCAAAGTTTGCGTGCTCTTTTAGAGTGTTTTCATTGATGTCGAGACCTTGCTATCAAACATGACTGCCTCTGCTCTAATTCACCCCCAGGACACCACACACACACACACACACGCACACAGACACACACACACAAAATATTAATAACAGACTTCTGAGGACTTTACCTTGATTTTCGAACAGCTAATATGATACTGTTAACTGCACAATTTCAGCATGTTTGTTAAATGTGTAAGACTCTAGAGCATGAGCAGTATTTCTGAAACAGAGTCTACCCCAAGTATTACAGTTGTACTGTGTGAATTTGCATGTGAGATACCTCCCATTAGTGCTGCAAATTCCTTTTTTCATGTTTGACACAGTGGGCCTATTAACAACATCTTTCATTAGAGCACCGTATATGCAAACACACATCTGAAAGCGCTTTAAAAAAGAGGATTAGAAGCAACAGTTAACATGCTGTAAAACATCATGTTAGCTATACTGTTACACAGTATAATCTCTCATTTAATCTCAGTGAAAAATAGAAGAAACTCAAAAAGAAAAGAAAAGAACAGTCGGCATCGTTCTTGTAATAGTAATTTCATTATTAAAAAAAAAAAATCTCATATAAACTTT
>VUQK01043672.1:9761-23097 GCA_015106715.1 Bujurquina vittata | reverse complement strand
ATTTTTTTTGTGTTTTCTTTTTTTTTTTTTTTTATAGCTAAGCTGCCCCCAGAAGCGTCCCTGCTTTGGGGACATTTTCGGAGGTGGAAACTACAAATGCACACCTCATCAGCATTTTGTATGAGAGAAGAAAAATATGACGCGTTATGTTAGCAAGTATGTCAGGATTCAGTGTGTGTTGTGCAAATGGGATGATTTTTAATGGGGTTTTTACACTGCTCAGAAACATTAGGGAACACTTAAATCACGCATCAGATCTTGATAAATGAAAAATGCAGGTTGACACACATGTGTTGCTGACAAAACAATGACCAAAACAACAGTCAGTGGAAGCCGTCCAGCCTTTGAGGGCTATATTCAAAACCACACTAAAGGTTAAAGTTAAAAATTGAAATGGCAGGCTGATCCAACTTGTGTCATAATATGGCTCAGTAGTGTGTTTGGCCCTCACGTGCCGCTACGCACTCCTAACAACATCTGGGTATGCGCCTGATGAGAGGGCGGATGGTGTCTTTGGGACGTCCTGCCAGAACTAGATCAGAGCATCAGTGAGCTACTGGACAGCCTGTAGCACATTTAACAGAGTCAGATGCATTTATGCATCCCAGAGGTTTCAATTCAATTCAGGTCTGGGGAACATGAGGGTTAGTCAGTGGCATCAGTGGCTTCATCTTCCAGGGACTGCCTAGAAACTCTGTCCACATGATGCACTAGAAGGTACCCAGGGCTCACTGCACCAGTGTAAGGTGTCACAATGGGCGTCACAACAGCAGTAAGTGTGCCTTCGGTAACAAGTAGGGGTCTACAGTATATGAACCTCTAACGATATACCTCCCCAGACCATCAACGACCCACTGTCATGGTGGATGATGTTGCAAGGGGGCAAAGGGGGAATTGTGCATGTTGCAGGTTTAAGAGATGCTGTGGTTGGGCAAACTAAACTCTGATAAGTAATAATCACTGAAAAAAAGTAAATGCTTTAAAAAAACTCTGCACCTAATGTAATTCAAAGCTTAAATGTGAAAATATATTATTTCGTATAAGCTGAACAGAACACACTGAACACAAAAGCAAGCAATTCAAAAACAAATTGGGATTATTATGTTTCTAAAGCAGGATCGGAGCAGAGAAATTCAACACTATAGGGACAAAATATCTACAAAACAGATATATATGAATATTTCTATTAAAACATGTGGACACGCTAAATCAGAGGCCTCAAAGTCCAGGTCTTGAGGGTCGGTGTCCTGCAGGTTTTAGATGTCTCTGATCCAACACACCTGAGTCAAATATAGAAGTCATTAGTAGGACTCTGGAGAACTCGCCTGCATACCGAGAAGGTAATTCAGCCATTTGATTCAGGTGTTTTAGATCAGAGACACATCTAGAACCTGCAGGACACCGACCTTCGAGGCCTGGAGTTTGAGACCCCTGCGCTAATCGGACATCCCCTGCAAAGTTGACCAACTACTTTCCACGTATCATTCCTTGTGGCGGAAGACAAGGGTAAAACAAACGAGAGTTAAAGCTGCAGCGAATAAGATAATCACAGAACTAATTACTGAACTGACACATTTTTGAACTTGAATAATGACAAAGCGCATGCGCATAAACACAGACACACATATACACCACAATTCAGCGAATAAACATAATTTCTGCTATTGCTTTTTTAATGGTGTTTTGTATTTGTCAGTTGCGCAGATATTGTGATGATCATAAATGATCCGCTTGCAAAATTTTGATACCATCATTAACTTGGGTAATGTATCATGATAGTAGCATATTGTATGTTACTCTGGGATTCTGCCTCAGCCCCACCTATTTCAGACTATTAAGAAGAGTAAAAAAAAAAAAAACCTCTAACTTACCTAAACTAGCACAAAATCATTCAAACTTAAAATTGAGAATTCATGTAGGACCCCAATTACTCACAGGAAGACACCTAATTAAAAACAGAATTTTAAGATCTTCAGTAATGAAGCTGTTGTCTCTTTCTACCATTTTCACACAGCTTTTCTCTCACCGTCATGCTATAATAATGCATTCTTAAAATCTGAACACATTCAAGATCCAGAACTGTGCGTCCTCTCAGCGCCCTGTGAGTCATACAGTACCTGCCCAACAGAAGATTGGCCTATGATCCTTGAAAAGGTCACTCAGTGATTGACTACCTACAAAGGCACAAACTCACAAACCTGCACCATACACTGGCCTCATTTGGATAGTGGGAGGGTTTGTACACCAGTGTCCAACATTTAGATGATTAGATTTAGCTTTCTTTTTGGTCCTCCTCCAATACCACAGCATTTGAGGGAGGGAGAGATTAATCTCGTAAGAATTCTATTAAAGAGACGGATGGCTGTTTGAATTATGCATCAGTTCCATTAAGATGACAAATTCTGTAAATTATATCAGTGATACTGATTATGAAAACAACTGCATATTTTTGAGGCATTTCAAGAACCGGATGGGGACAAGACAAACAATAGAAAGTTCACAAAAGTTTGAGCATGCTAACTTTAGCATGCAGATGGGTGCAGATACTGAGGATGTGTGGTGAAGAAGAGCATGAACGAAAAGAACAAAAAGCAGCGGCAGAAGAAGCAGTCTTCCATTATCCACTCCGTGTTTGCTATAGCTCTCACTGTATAATTGATAGAATTTTGACCAAATGTTTCCAGACGTCCTTCCTTTCACCACAAAGACACAACCCTCCACGACACACATACACACACACTCTTGGTTAGCATTTCCCAGCCAAGACCTCTCCTCCCTGGGCATGGTGACTCTGTGTGGCCCCTCAAAGTCTGGAGGGATTGAGAATGACAACGAGATCCTCCTGAGGTGTGCGTGGTGTGTGTGTGTGTGTGTGTGTGTGTGTGTGTGTGTGTGTGAGTGTGTGTGTGTGTGAGTGTGTGTGTGTGTGTGTGTGTGTGTGAGAGTGTGTGTGTGTGTGCGCGCGGTCCAAGCTATAACCTCCTCCATATTAAGTTCCATTATTCATGTGAGAAGAAACACTCGCCAGATCAGCCTTTACCACTTTGGATATTACTCTTAACCCTTTGATGCGCGCAGAAACGCACACACAACCGGCTGCATTACCGGCATTACTCTTTAGACAAACAACAGTGATAGGTTCAGAAATGAGACCAGAAAAGCACACACGTGTATTTTCCTTCTTTTGTTCACAACGCAAAAAACAAAAGAACTTTTTCTTCTGAGCTCTCTCCCCCTGCGTTGTTCTGTGTAACAGAAGACACCAGATATTAGATGGATCCACCCTCAGGCTCGTCCAGATATGAGCCAGGGCCACTCAGCCATGAACTATTAACCTATAACATGGGAGTGGAGGCGGACTGGTTTGACTTCATGTGGCTTTGTGTCAGATGGCATCACAGGAGGTCTTAGTTAGACGGAGATGACAAGGTGGGTAGCAGAGGTGCGTGTCTGTGTGTCAAGAAGAATTTGTGAGCCCCAGTGTGAAAGACGAAGTGGATCGGCAGCAATGCATATGCATCTGTGTGTGTCTTTTAATAAAAGACTGACTGCAGAGGAAAAAAGAAAGAGGACTGACCCCTGGCTTGGCTCCAGGAGAAGGATGAAAAAGAGGTAGAGGAAGAGTAGGTAGAAAATTGAGAGCGATGAAGAAAAGAAGTGAGCAGAAAGACAGAGGTGGCACAATTTATTTTTTGAAACCTGAGACCTCCAATGGTTAGTGCAAGCATCTCACTTCTCCTCTCCCTTTGCCTCTTCCTCTTCTCTCACTTTCTTTTTCACCTCTTCCCACTATATCACTTTCTCTCTCTCTCTGTCTCTTTTTCTCTCCCTTGGGGGCTGTAACTGCATTTAATATTGTTCCATAAAGAGAGTAATAAATATCGACTGCTGGCTAGCTCATATTCCCCTTGTTTTTTAAGGCCCTCTACTGTAGTGTAAGACCAAAGTCATGCAGCAGGTATTCCAGTGCTCACTCTTTTTACTGCACGTGATTTAATATCTTATGGTATCTGTAAACATTTGAATTACTAAGGTGTCCTTTATACCATTTTAACTTAGTGTTCAGAGCTCCATTTAAGTCGCAATTCATATATGCTAAGGTTTCCTTTACTTTATATCACACTGTATGTTGTTGTAATGCGGCATTGGCGTGGATATAGCGTCACCCTGTATTTCTCACCATTAATGTACAGGGTGAAGTTAAAAGCAACTTCTTTTTGTAACAGTCATGTATGCTGGGAAAACGTGCTGGCTATAAATGCTGCATATTGGCAATGTCACAGACATATATCTGTGTGCATTCAAAACTGGACTAAAGCCCGTGGTTATAATGGGAAGTTCCCATTATAACCACGGTCTTCAGGTCTTGGCTGCCAAGTGGCTTTAGCTGAATGATTCTGACTTGCAGCAACAAACAGGGGGGATATATTACCCAGCATCCTGGCAGGGTGTTGCAGACAGCAGGACTGCAGTATGGGAATGCATGGCGGAGTCCTCTTTTTTTCATTTCTGAAAGTCCTAAAATAAACCAAAAATGAATTTTCTCATTGTCAAGCTGTGTCATTCATTTGGGATGGAAAACAATTATGGTGAATGAAATTAAGTGCTCTGGTTTCATTTTTTTTGCAAGTTGCTGCTTAGTTCTTCCTATTTATTTTCCTTTTCTCTTTTTCGAACTGGCTACGCACTTTAGACTGATATGACACTTGTATTGCTTGTCTTGTCAAGCTCTTGGCGAGAAATATATTAAGCATATTTTCCAAAATGCAGAACTATCCGTCGTGTGCGTTTCTTCTAGATAGCAAGTGTTCCCTGAAAGCTTTGTATTTGCATAACAGAATAAATGTCAGTTTTAGGCAACTGGGAAATGTTGCTGCAAAGATAAATAAAACTACTTCCCATCAGACACATATGACCGTAAAATCTGTCCTCGGTACTCCGGCATTCTATAAATGGAGAACACTAAATTTTTTTCTTTCAGTCCATGCCTCTCTGCTTTTTTGCCTTTCTCTTTCCATTCTTTGTAATTCTTCATCAGTCTTTTGACTCGGTGCCCTTGCTTTGGCGTCCCATGCCTCCTCCCCTATCCAACTTGCCCCACCCCCCACTCCACTCTCTGTGATTTAATTAAGTGGGCCCTTTATGAATAAAAATATTGCCCCCATCTATTGATCATGGCGGATGGGAGGCTGACAGGCTGGCTGTAATGGGACAGGACAGCCACTCTTCTTACTCGCTCTATTACAGTACATGGGCCTAAGCAAGTATGTGTGTGCGTGCGCGCGCGTGTGTGTGTGTGCGTACGGACAGGTGAGTGAGTGACACTGAGTGTAATTATGAGTGGGTGTGTGTGTGTGTGTGTAGACTGTTAAGCGTCTGAGCGCTTGTGTGTTCATGGGCACATTTGTAGGAGAACCAGCCTTTGGGGAGCTGTAGCATCTAAATCAAACTAAGCGTTCTCAAAAGCTCTCAGGGGCCCTTGCAAATCCTTCGTTAGAGACACACACCTACACAGACACACACGCATGCACGCATTCCTCAAACGCCTCCTTTGATACATACACTGCATCAGCATTATAAATGGACATTGTCTGCACTTTTCGTTTCTTTCACTCTCTCCCCTCTGTTCTTTCCCTTCCTCTAACCATCGCTCTCCGTACGGCTGTAAGTATCTATTATGTTTTGTCGATACTGTAATTAAATTGGACAGCTTAATGCAATTCTCTGTGATCCATAGGCCTTTATGGATATAAAAGCTTTTCTGGCCCCATGCCCATAAGACGTCCAGCAAATTTAGATGAGTTACTATCGGCAAAAGAAAAAAAAAATAGTTGTAGAGGTTAAGGCAGCAGGGCGCACACATGGTCATTTGTTATTGGCTAATTCACTTTAATGTCCCTGACGCCATTTTGTTTTAATACATTTTCTTATTTGAATTGTCATCCACGGGAATAAGCAATATCACTACTCTGCCTCCTTCTCTTTTTTTCTCCTGAGTTCTTCCTTTTCTTCTTCCTTTAGCTAAGCGATATTGCAGGCTCTTAGGGACATTTATGGAGCTAATAAAAGTTAGAGCAGCAAAGGATCAAGAGAGGACATTAGAATGGATGCAGGCAGGGGAGATAAATGGAGGGAGAAGAGGATGGATTAACGGGCTGGTGAGAAAAGATAGAAACAGACTATAAGTGCAATAAATGAAGGGATGGGGGGCTGGATAAATTAAAGAAAGACAGACATGGCCATGCCGAACTGCTTAAATAAGCAATCTTGACCAAACCGCAATTTGATCACTATCAACCACCAATCCATATAAAACTAAACCTAAATATGAGCCAAATTGGGGGTTTGATAAGATAATTGGCAAGATGTTCTTATTTGAAAAAAGAATCACAACATATAAGCAAGTAAAACTGTTTTAATAGCATTCAGTTATTTTCATTACTGACAGGACAACAGCTGTTTTAGTTGAGATGATTTCAGTCTATCAAGTACTGCTATTCTTGGCTTATTTAGTGCAAAGAGGCCGAGGATGTTTTTTTTAAACTCACAAAGGATTTATAATCCTTCAATTAAAATGAAAATATGTTAATTAGAAAAAGTGGGTTTCACCAGAGGGGCAGGGATATTTTATCTACTCACATTAAGCAGTTGTAATTTCATCTACTGTAGATATAAGTGAGTTACATGATTACAATCTTTTTTAAAAAATACACTATATTAGTAACAGGGAACTAATGCATCACTGACAATAGCTGGGCCCTATGGAGTCCTTGAATGTTGGGGTTCCCTGGAGTGTTAATGGGTTAAGCTTTCCATCACAGGGAATAGGATTAACCTGGTCAGGTGTGCTTAACAGTAAATAAGAGTAAACTGCAAATTTGATTAAAAGATACTATCTTTTTCATTAAGTGTAAAAAACATACAAAAAAACAGAGAGCGAGATACTGATCAAATGTTCACACAACAGTGCACTCACACTGCTGTGGAGGCTGGCACCATCACACCACAGCAAGAGGCTTCTGGGTTTAATCCACTGGCTGGCTTGTTTGGAGGTTTCATGTTCTCCCTGTGACTGCGTGAGTTCTCCACAGGTACTCCCACAGTCCAAAGGCATGCACGGGGTTGAGTTAATTGATGCTTCTAAATTGGCCGTGGGTGTGAATGGTTGCCTGTCTCTCTATGTTAGCCCTGCAACAGACTGATGACCTGTCCAGGTTATACCCTGCCTCTCACCCCGTGACAGCTGGGATAGGCTCCAGCCCAACCGTGACACTGAACTGGATAAGCCAAAGAAACCTGATGGATGGATGGAACTGGCATCAGTGGAATAATCACTGTGACCTGCTGTGCCGTATACTGGCATCAAAATAAAAGCTGAAAAAAGACTCCTCCACGTTAAAATAAATTAATTAATGAAAAAGCAAAAAAAGAATCTGCAGAAATGGATTTTAAGAATAATGGGGGTGGAGTATTAATGTTGAAAATCCTCATTTTCAGAATGGACAAAGAGAAGCGACTAAATGGATTTTGTCTTTGGGAAACTGTTCATCCAACATAAGGCTGTTAGAGACCCCCTTAATCCCAGACCGTTGTCAAAAAATTCTGAATTGATACGCTTATTCCAGCTTTTCTGCAAGGTATATCAAGTATTAAAATAATAGGATAATAGGTTAAACTCCTTACTGCATCTATTAAATGGCTGGGTGAAAGTTAATTATCAAACACATTTCCAAATGGGTGCTGGTGGAACAGAATGGGACAAAGAATAAGGAGGAGCCTAAAATCTCTGATGGACTCTTTACTGAATGGCTAAATCAGTAACATGAGAGACAGACAGGCATGCTTTGAAGAAGATGTTTTTCTTAGGTAGACTAAAAAGAAGAAGAAACCACAAAGAGAAAAAAGACAAGTGTTGACAGGAGGCAACTTGAAGCAACAAGTGTAAAACTGGCAGGTGATGGAAGAAAAACAGGTGACAGGTGGGGAAAAAAAGGTGAAGGATGAAGGCAACAGTGAAGGGTGGAAGGAAACCTCGAAGAGAGCAGAGAAGTCCAGAAATAGGTGAGGGGTGGGAGAAAGTATGGAGGTATGGAAGGAAGAAAGAAAGAGGTGTGAAAAACTAAGCTGACTGTGTCATTTTGCCTTTATAAGCATCTTGGGAGCACCCCAGCACCCATAAATAATACACAGCAAATTAGCAGATTGGATAGAAGAAGGGTTAGGGCTGCTGCATGCTGAAAAGGTGTGCGAGTATGCTGCAGCGAGTGAGTGAGTGCATCGATGAACACGTGTGGAAGTGAATGCGCTGCTTTGTATATGCATTGTGGAAGGGTCTCGAAATTAAACACTGCGTTACGCATGTTCAGTGCTGCCTCGTACAAAGTGTGCCTTCAAGGTTTTTTGCATTCATGCTTTGTGTATGTTGCCTGCGTATACGTAAGGCATTTCTCTGGGCTCTGATCGGTCTCCCAGCAGGTCAGCGTTGTCAAGGTTACTGCAGGCCATTTTGCCACTGGGCCAATTAACTTTGAGCACAGAAACAGAAGAAAACAGCGCAGCATCTCAGTGGTGCTGAAGTTAGAGCAAGAACGTGTACATATGTCTATGGTGGTGGGTTTTTTTGTTTTGTTTTGTCTGAGCATTTAGTATTAAAAGAAACCAAAAGTAGAGAGAGGTGAGTGAGACAAAATTAGATTGTATATGTGTATGAAAGTAAGAAAGCAAGAGAAATTAATTACAGTAAGCTATTACTGTTGGCTCTGAGTTTGGCAAACAGCTGCAGAGTTCTTTATTAAGCCAAGAAAAAGGGCTTGAGTCTGTGACCTGAGCACAGCAAGATGAAAGCGAGTCAGGGCTCCTGTGTATGTGTGATTACAATGACCTAATGCATTTCATTGTGAAGGTTGACACGGTTCCTGTGTGTAAAGCAAGTTAATGCCAATCTCGTATTAAATTATATTACAATGTCTGAAACATTATATGAAAATTGGCAGATGTCAAATATGTAATTACTGTTTGGCAATCTCCATGAATCCTCTCTGCCTTGTTGTGTTGGAGATAAGACCCCCTGGTTGGGTCTCCCAAGGCAAGTTGGTCCTGGGCGAGGCGCCGGATAAAGAACAATTCAGACGACCTTTAACAGAGAAAAATCAAGGGAACAGTTTATCCTGCCCAAGATAGAGTTACCGAGGCCCGGGGAGGGTGATCAAGAGACAGCACCTGGTGGCCAGGTCTTAGCTAGTGGGGCCCAGCCGGGTGCAGCCCGAAGAGGAGATATGGGCTTGTCCTCCTGTAGGCCCACCACCCGCAGGAGACGCCATAAAAGGTTGGACGCAGTGTGTGTCGGGCGTCAGCCAAGACCAGCCACGCGGCCCTAATATACCGATCTCCGGCTATCCAGGATGGTGACTAGGGCACGGAATGCCACCTCTCTGGTCGGGAAGGAGTCTCAGCTAGTGTGTGATGGATATATTCAGGATCACCTGAAAGCACGGCCCAGGCTCTAGAACCAGTCTCCTGGAGAGGAAATGGACTCTATTCTAGTCTGGAGTTAACCTTGGTGCGAGACGGTGGACTGGGGTGGGTATCCTTGTATCCCATTGGCTTGCTGCCTGTATGTTGGATTTTTTAATGGTGGATGAGAGGGTTGTTTCCCTATGCCTTCAGGCCAGGAAACAGGTCCTGACAAAAGTTCAGACTACTCAGCCTTCTTGGAGTCACAGGGCAGGGCGCTCAAAGGTGCTCCATCTGATGACTCCGTTATCCCATCAACGCTCACATGGGTAAAGACAGTGAGACCTGGAGGGGCGTGACTGGGAGAGCGGCCCCAGATAAGCGAAAGAAAATGGATGGATGGATCAATGTTTGACAATACTTTTTTCTGCTGGTATTAAATTTGATACAATAGCTGTAATCTATATATAAAATATCATGAGACTTCACCGTTACATGAACATTATACACAGATTGCAATTTTTATAAGGTGTGAACACAGAAAGAAACTTGCAATGATTAGAGGCCATGGGTTTTTGATGTAATTTAATGTCTTGTAGCAAGGACAACTGAAATAACTGTTAGTGCCACAGTGCAGGCAAAGGATAGCATTGACTGACATAGAGTGGAAAATATGTTAACCCACATAGCCAGAGTCTAAAAAATCAACATTTGAGTAACTGTCAGCTTATGTGTGAAAACAAATTGTTTTTTTATATTAATCTACTGATTGCAAATCTGGTAATACGAAATATGTCGAAAGCCACATTTTAGCACAGAGGATTCGTACTTCAGTCTGCATGATTCTGCTAGTGTTTCTCAACAGTTTGCATAGTGATTATCATGAATATTTATTCCCCAATATGTCACAGTTTGTGCTGCAAACATGGATGTCCTGATGGCAATCAGCTGAAAAATGTCACATGTTTCAAAGAGGTCACTTTAGATTAGAACTTTTATAAGACTTTTTTTTTTTTTTAGTATTTTGTAACACGGCACTGGAAAATGCAACAGAAAGAAAGAGAGGCTTTTACAATTCTTGTATCTGTCTGAGTGTACTTGGTGAAATAAATTGATTGTGATGGCAAACAGAGCAGACTGTCATCCTCCCTTCCCATGCGGTGGTAGGCTAATTCCTCTGACAGACTGTCTTCCACAATGGCTACTGGCTGCTGTCTTCTTAGCCTGAGGGCCTGTCTGGTGAATGACTGTGTGTGTGTGTGCGTGTGTGTGTATGATGTGTGTGTGAGTGTGAAAGAGAAAGGGAGAGACATAAAAATAGAAATTGGGGAGATGGAGAAAAAGAAAGAAAGAAAAGACACAACTAGGGAAAAGAAAGCACTTTTGTGCACCTATGTGTGTCTGTGAGAGTGTGTGTTTGGTTGCTATGCTGTCTCTAGGCCCTAATCTCTTTAGTAAGCCCCATGATCCAGTTAGAAACAGCAAGTGGCTAATGTCAGGGCTAACTGGAAGAGAGGGATCCATGTGGATGCTCGTGTGTTTACAGAAGTTTGTGTGTGTCACTTCGACTGTGTCCTCATCCTTGTTAAGAATATCTAACTGCAAACTGAAGTGTTTGTGCAATGTTTGAACAAATGTTAGTGTATCTCCAAACATATCTACTCGTATGTGGCTTTATTATTTTCTGAGTGTGTATGGTTTATGTGTGCGCCTTGCAGGGTGTGTCTAAAAAGCAGCAGTGCCCATTAAGGCTGAGAGATTAGATTGAGTGGATCCAGATTCTGCGCTATTGTTCCTCTTCAGCAGGCTTTCTCTGTGGACTAGTTGGGGGGGGGACAGAACAGGTGCAGGAAATGGATTTTAGTTAATTTGACTGCTCAGCTCAATATTGAAAAAGACAAGAAAAAAGTAAATTGTGTTTCTGGTCACTGGTGAGAAATTATAATACGTAATAGGTATTCTCTGTATTTAAAAAATAGAAAAATATGGTTTAAGCTACAAGCTGCTGCTTTTACATGTCCCAGTTTAAAACTCTCATGATTATTAAATCCAAGATTAAAAGGTTTCCTGTAAACCCAAAAGATACCTAGAATATAGTTCATATTTTTTGAGGTTCTGGTTCCTAATAAAGGAAAAGGATAAATGACAAAGGATAATCCAGATGAAACAGCAAAAAGTCATGTTAAATATTAGTAGAATACCAATATTTGCTCCACTTTACACATAGAATTTAATTTATTCTAGGCTAATATGTTTCCTAGGCTGTGCATTACATTGGTAAGTGATGGTATTCCACGCATGACGCATTCTATACAACATAAAGAATAATGTAAATGTGTTTGAACTATTGAATGCGGAGATCAGTGGTGTTGTCACAGAGGGTAAAACTACAGCTAACTCACCGTCTGCCACAAAAACGATAAGACGCCGACATTTCGAAAATGATGAACACGCATGCATGCATAAATATAACAAATCTTTTCATTTTTTTTCTCAATTTCAGCTTGCCTGTCTTTACACCTGTTTCACATCTGTCTCTTTGGCTCCAATCAGTTACTGTACAAGGGGAAAAAAAGACCTGTCCTTCTAAAATTGCAATATGCCAATCATTCATTCTAGAAAATTCTGCTCTATAAACACCTCATATAACAGCATGCAGCAAATGTAGTCCACCTCAAACACTGGGATATGAAAATCCAGGGGGAATACATAGAGGAGAATAAAGGATGGATGCAGACAGACAGAAATTGAACCAAATTCTCCCCTCCCACCCAATCACACTCCAACACAAATCACTGGCCCTGCCGCTAATTCACAAGGGAATATGGTGCACAGCGCAGGCCTTGGCATATGGCATAGAGTGTGCGTGTATCTGTGCAGAAGTGTGTGTTAGCATACTGGGAGATGAGAGTGCGGGAAAGAGAGAAAGAGAGAGAGAAGGAAAAGATGATTTAGGAGTAATGAGAGCTGGTAAAATCATGGTGCCCAGCGGCATTATGGGACTAAATCTAATCTGCTAATGGAGAGGGGAGGCGTGGGTGGGGTGGGAGGGTGATGGAGGGGGAAGGAAGGGAAAAAGTAGGAGGGGAAGATGATGAAGAAGTAAAAGGACAGCAAATTTAGAGGTGAAGGTAGTAGAGAGAGGAATGGATGGAGGGCAGGAAGGACAATAATGAACAAAGGGATAGAGAGGAATAAGGAAAAGAGAGCATTAGGAGGAATGTCAAAGTAGGAGGGGGTGGTCTAAGTAGACTAGCATGAGTAATGAAAAAAGGAAACAGGGAATGAAATGAAATCAATAACCAAAGGCCATTAAAAAAAGCAAAGTTAAGAAACCAAGGTGAAAGAATATAGATGATTAGCATCATGGAAAAAAGGGGGAGAGTTAAATGTGTGAAGAATAAGATGAAAATCTATATTTGAAGAAATGCAAACAAAAAAGGAAATACACAAAATGAAACCAGAATCGAGAGAAAGCAAAAAAAAAAAGGAAGGTAATATTTAAAAAAAAAAAGAGAGTCAAGAACATAGTGAAATGATGGGAATTGTGACGGTTGCGTTAAGCATTAGAGAAATAACCTGGGGGGAGGCATTAGGAGGGCAGGACCCAGGAGAGCACAATCAGCACATATCATTACTACATGGCGCACAGAATCATCACTCTCTCTTATACACATGCAGACTGGCAAAGTTTGCACACACTCCATACAAGACATATGTGGAACAACATAAACACGCAGACCATGCTCATACTCTCTCTCTCTCACACACACACACACACTCTTATAGACCCACACATTCAGCAGAAGGCAGCTATTGAGAGGTAATTGCCTCAGACTGTTAATGCTTTCCAGGATAAAACTACACCAGCCTTTACAAGGCC
>VUQK01043669.1:51946-63734 GCA_015106715.1 Bujurquina vittata | reverse complement strand
TAATTAAGACTATTGGAATTAATGTTCAAATAACTATGCATAATCACAAGCGCACAATTTATAATGGTTAATTTGTACTTCTCCTCTAAGTAGAAGCAAATAGGCATGACCCAGTATACAGGACAATTTACAAGCACACACGCACACACACACACACACACACACACACACACACACACACACACACACACACACACACGTAAACTGCAAGGTAGATACGGGACAAGGTGTTGATATGCTCCCCTTGCAACCCCTGCATGACCCCTCACCTCACCTCTGAGTCACTCCGGCCAATCAGAGGTCACCTCTCCCTCCTTCAGTCTGTCACATCCACACACATGAGAACCAGTTGTTCCTTTATTTGAAATACAAACACTCACATTTTGAACACCAGTGTTTACAGGCTACAGAATGGATTTGTGTTGCAACATAGGAAGCCACATTACAGGATCATGCCAGTTTTTAAGTGGATGATCTCCAAAGTACTTACGCTTATGATTACAGCGCAAACAAAATACCTATCTGTCCAGAACCAAAGACATAAAATTTTGAACGATATGAATGAGAGAAAAGCAACAAATAAACACATTTAGGCCCTAAAAACGTGCCAGAGAAATGATTTAACCAGCCAATTTACTAATATTGCACTTAATCACTTTTCATTTTCTGGGACAGCCTAAACTTGCATACAAGATGAAAGCTGGGATAAGCTTCCTTGAAATGGAAGTGGTTAGGAAAAAGGATGTATGAATGGTTTATCCACCACTGTAAAATCTTCTAATCTTTTATTACATACATATAGTTACAGACCAGACAGATCATAACAGGAAGTCTGTAGGAGCAAAATATACTGGTAACAAAAAAAAAAATCAATATAAAATGCCTTTTCCAAATAAACAAATCCATAAAGACCTGAAAAACACGACAGCAGCTCAAAGATAAACAAAACACTATTTGTTTTAGTCCAAATACGCACGTTCTTTTGTGACCTTTGACATTTACCCTGCAGAATGTTTTTTATTGTCTTTCAGGAACTAAAATCAGAGGAGAAAGATACACACAAACACACGAAAGAAACCACCCCTACATCAACGCCATTACCCCTCTACCTTCCGCTGCAATCTGCCTCTGTCTTTTTCTCCTCTGTCAACCAGCAATTCATCTTCTGATCCCCACCACACACACACACTTCCATTACTGCTCCATCATGCTGACCCCACATCAACCCCCAGCCTCCGTTCTGACCCCGTTCTACCCTTCCTCCACTCATTTCTCTTCTCTTCTCTCCTCCTCCTCTCACACAGTACCTCCATCTCTTCTTGATACTTCGCTTTTCCGTCTTCACTTTTTCCTCTTTCAACTCCTACCTAACTCCCACCTCACATGCTCCTGTCTTCCTCCTCCCTTCATCACTTGTATATTCTCTCCTTCGCTGCCTCTGCATGAGTCACTGTGCGGTCATATTAAAGGACAGAAGGGGAACAGCGAGGCAGAGCAGAAACTTCAAAGATGGAGGCGCAGGAGGACAGATGATGAAGGGATGAACGAGTGAAGGAGTAGTGGAGTTAAGGTGGGATGAGGAGGTGAAGGAAGCTCAAAGCAAATCAGTGCATGAGAAAAGAAGGAGAACAACTTGATGAGAGTAGTTGCGTCAGATGTTACTGGTTTTTTATGCACACTGGAAACACGTTTTCATCTGTATAGAAAACTAACCTACACAAAATGTATTTCTCACCCCTTCCTGGTCTTTCTGTGTCATGAGTCCCCACCCACCATCTTCATCCATACATTCATCATCCGACACTGTATGTGAAGGGGAGGGCGAACCTCTTTGTCAGTGTCTAGAGGAGTTTGATGTCATCTTTACGAGCTTGCCTGGGCATTCCTGAACACTGTTCACTGAGTTTAACACACTGCTAATTACAGACACAAAGAAGGACAGAGAGGAGAAAGAGCGAGAAAGGAGGTGGCGTGAAGGAAGAGAAGAGGGTGTGAGTACAAGGGCAGGGAGGAGAAGAGTGAGTGTAATAGCCCCTATTAGCACATACCTTTGAGGAGCAACATGTTTTACAGACTCACGGTACTTGATAATGTCTGATGAAGCATGGTAAGAGGAGGAGAAACTATGTTCAGATATTACTAAATATTTCCTGCTTCGTAGTTTCATCATTAGTGTGTGTTTAGGGGAATTAAGTCAGGACTTTATTTATTCACCATCTATCGTCATTGTTAAAAAAAATTTCAACTAAATACCAATGTGAATACACAGCCTCACAGGTAAATAACCGACCAGTTTGTTGTTTATACAGGCTGGAAACACGAAGGATACTGTTACAGCTTCTACTAACACTTCCAAAGCCCTCTGTCAAATGCCTGCTCAGATATCGAGATGATTATTTTGTAGTTTAGATAGCTGAAAATATGGAAGAAAGACAGTTGATGCTGAAAGTGGGATCATAAACAAAGAGGAAAAAAAAAGAGGCCCGAGAGTAGATGACGTGATGGAAAAAAAGAGGTGCCGAGTTTATTTTCTGTGTTATCGCTCACGCGGTGAAAAAACCAAACTGCAACTGCTGTCCATAGTGGCCGTGACGTGACCTCATGTATAGTAACAACGAAAGTTAAAGGGCTAAAAAGTGTTTGCTTGTGTCAGAGGGCATTTCTTAATAAATCCCAACACTAATGTGCAGATGTTGTGCTTCTACAGTAAAAGATATGAATCATATGTTACAGCTGAAGGCACATTCATAATACTGTGTGGTACTGCAGGAAAGCCCCATGCACAGTTCCTAAAAGATTTAACTCCATGTGCTGCTTATGCTACTAACTTTAGTCACCTTGTGACTGGTAATCGTGGGTTCTTGATAGTTAGGACAGTATTGGAGGAACTGTGAAGCGCTTGGACCCTCATTTTTGGAAGTGTTGATCAGACTGATTGACAAAACCAAGTTGTTAACCCTAAGAAAATCAATCACATCAAAGGAGCAAAGTTTAGGCACCTCCAAAATCTCCGCTGTCACCTGACTAAAGCCTTAAGAATTTGAATAACAAGAGAAAGGGCCACTACAGGTGAGCTTAGATTACATAAATTGATAAAATCATTAAAACACAATTGTATACATCTCTCATTCAAGGAATTCAAGCATATGAGTTTTTGACATAACTGAAGATTATATAAGTTAGCATCATGACATCAATCATGACCCTAACTTATAATTTGTACATGTAAAGAGGTGATTTCACACCGCGAATGTGTCGTAATTTAACTGCTTGTTTTCACATGTGCTGTTTCAGTGGAATAGGTATGGAGGTAATCAGCACTCCAAAATTATATTGGTGAAAGCAATACGACACACAAACTCAAAGCCTACAACTTATCGTGCATGTTGTGTATTTAATAACCCAACTTTGGTGTATAAAGTCTAAACACGCATGCTGTTTTCATCCAACACTTCTTTGTGCATCATATTACATTTTTTTTTATTTTCATGTAAAAATGGACGACCGACATCGGAGTCAAAATTAGATGTTTGATGTCGTGGAAATTTTTAACCAGTCAAACCTCCAGTTCTTCATTATGTTGACCTTTGGGTGAGTGGACACAAGAGTTTTAGTTACTCCCTAAAATACAGTCTCACTAATCAAACATCCACCTGAGGACACCCATCAACACCAGTAGTGTGCTTACACTAGCTACTTCCTGCTATCTTCCTCTTCCTACCGACCTGTCATCAGGTGATTCCTCCCACCTCCTCCCCTGCTACGTCCCTCAACTCCATTTCCCAGCAGACAGTCCTTATCTGACCTCTGACCTGGGATGAGGAGCGATAGAGGAGACAGTCCACACTCTCTCACTTTAAAAACAACAAATTACCTCTTAGTAACTGTGGAGCCTCAGGTGGTACCTCACTCACTGTGTTCATGGTTATGGTGCCGTTAGTGGATTTTTGAGGTCAGTTATTGAAAAAATAAATCGCACTAGATTAAGCAAGTACTGCAGTAAGTGTTTCCATGGAGACTGTTGTTGGCTTCCACATTTTAAAAACCTCAGCAATTAACCTCATTCACACTGTTATCATATATTATTACCACAATTAGTATTACAGAATAAATGGATATGTCCTGTCCTGGGCAGGTTTTGAAAAATATTTGGAAAGAGCATCAGAAAAAGTGATTCCTGAGTAAAAGGCAGCCATTTCTAAGTCATTTAAAATGCATCCAAAAGAGTAAGAAGGCACAGTGGACGCACAGAGGGTGCTTTCTGTGTTGGTAGCAAATCCACCTGTGAGCTTTATGTCAGTGGTGGGGTAAATCATGATGTTAGGGACAGAAATAGGCAGCCTGGCTACAAATGGTCATAAAACATTACTTTATCACCTAGTTTGAGAATTAACCTGCTGCAACTTAGATTGTTCAAATGAACATTACAAGAAATTTACACTAGAAAGAAGGAAAATAACCTCAACATAATTGAACGTATTTTCACTTCGCTTAGCAGAAAATTAGATTTTATGAGACATTACAGGACTACGGGACTTGCTGAGGGTATTTTTTTTGTGACAGTCTCCTAACCAGAGAGGAGCAGTGGGTGTGTGTCTCCGTGTCCCTGTGCGTGTGACGGGGGTATTTTGTTATGGACTGACCTGACTAAGCTCTTAGTGTTAAGCAAGAGGTTGAAAGGGTGGAGAGAAAAAGAGAGATAGCAGTAGTAGCATAGAGTTTGTATGTATGTGTGCATGTGTGTGTGTGATCCTCTGTAATTTGTCCAGGCCTTACACTGAGCCTGTAATTACCCCCCTGGCATGCACACTCACACACACAAACACACACACACTTTGAGCACTGCCACAGGATGTCTCACGATAGCCCATTTAAAAGAGATAAGTGCAAAACATAGATACCCCACGCTGCAGATAGCAAAAGTGACACACAGGCGACCAGGTAAAGGTGAAAACTGCAGCTCTTGTGACACACACATACACGGTGTCATGGCGGTGAATGACTGCTGCGGTGGACGTACTTACACAGTGGACCGACTGCCTTTTAGCTCGTCAATATTTAGTTAAACTAGAAACTCGCATGATAAAAACACACGGTGGGAGGTAAGACTGATGGATTTACAACAGCTGGCAAACTGTGAGTGAGCGAGAATGAGCAGGAGGGGAAAAAAACAAAAACGAATTCAAGTAACCATAGTTGAAATGAAGTGAGCAATAAACACTAATTTGTCTTGGTGTTTATTATCTATGTGTGTGAGGTAATCGCTGCCTGTTCATTCTTACAAAAGCAGTCATCCATGACAAGGCAAACAGGTGTGTTAGACTGGCTCCAGACGAATACACTCCTGTGTGGCATTACTCAGGAATTACACTTAGCTGTTACAAAGACATATTCAGACGCAGATTAAAACCCTTTTTTTTTTCTTTACCTATTTTGAAACCTAGGTTAAATTTTCCATCAACTATTTAAATCTATATAAAGCAGCAAAAAAGGTTCAAATTGCATCTTCTCGCAGGTCATGCAGAGACTGCACAATTTATTTTATGATGATGGGAGCTTTGATTTGTCACAGTTTTGCTGAAGATCTCATTTAAAACATGTGCATACAGATGTATGGTTATTTACCAGTATTATTTGAAAGTTTTGCATCACCTTCATCAATAGCAAATTCACATACATGAACCTCAGCTCAGTTACACTTTAAAGTCTTTCAGGTGGAGTTTTGGAGGGTTATTTTGGGCAGTTTGACTTGATTAAATTAAACCCAAATAATCACTTTATTACCAAGAATACGCACAATGCAGTTTATTGTGAATTCAGGCTTAAAACAATCTCCAACAAATTCAATATTAGATGTGTCTCAGGAGGTAGACTGGACCATCTACTAACCAGAATCTTGGTGGTTCAACCCCTGGCTCCCCGAGTCTAACTTCCCCTAGTGAAGTATTGCTCGGCAAGACCCCTGAGTCTCCCCTGATGCATCCATCGGAGTGTTTAGAGTGAGAAAAAAGTGCTTGTGTGAATGAGTTGTGCAGTATCCAAGTGCTTTGAGTGCTTATACTGTAAGTATAGTCAGTTTAACTTCTCTTGAAGTTATGTCTACTAAAGACAACAGACACCAGCTGCTTTAGGAAACTATTTTTAACTTTTCATAGATTAAACAATATATTTGAGACCCAATTTTATTGTCTTAGCTGGCTGAGAATGATAACATATTGTTTGCGTTAGCCTTTCCATAGAGTCATTTGAAAAAAAAAAATCCTTTCACTTGTCTTCTGTTGTAACAGAGAAGGCAGTGTAGTTAGTGAAAAATCTGACCTCTGAGATCAGAGAACAGCTGTTAGAGGAAAAGTTTACTTCAGTTTCACTTTGTTACTCTGCTGCAAAAGAGCTGTGAGCATGTATTTTTGTGCGAGTGTCGGCATGTCCTGGTGCAACCCCAGCTCTCTCCATCATCACTAGGTTTAAACCCACAGGAAGCCACATATACACCAAACCATGCAATCATTAACCTGCATCACACACATGCACACTGGCACAGAGTGACATACACACAAGCCCAAAAGCTCACAAACTGCTGCACGCACACATGCACAGAGGCATGCGCAAGCAGATACACAGCTTTATGTATAGATACATAAAAAGACCAGTACAGCTGGGCATGTGACAGGCACGACCAAAATATCAGCACAGGTAGCACACGCTTTCGACAAAACAACACAGAGTCATGCAGCCAACCAAACCACTATGAGTAGTCATCGGCTCCTCACCAAACACACACTTACGTTTACAAACACACTCGCACGCACACGCATACTTGGCAGTTAGGACCTGGAGATATGGAAGCTGCTAATGCCTCAGTTGAGGCCCGAGCAATCCATCACTGATAAAACACAACAGCTTTATGGTCTTGGAACAAGGTGAGCACTGTTTACACACACACGCACACGCACACACACACACACACACACACACACACACACACACACGCACACACACACACGCACTCACACAGACAGATAGAGAAGTTTGTGAAATAGAAAGTATAGAGGCCAAGGGCTGGCCCTGCAACACCCTGATAAAATATGTCAGCAGGTCACCATGAACCAGCACAAACACACAGCTAACAATGGAACATTTTTATTCTCGTGAAGCCTCCTTGCCGCTCATATCAGCTCTGTTGAGCAAACCTGGTAAGGTTACCTTTCACCTTTAGCGAGAGGCATGCAGTGGCCTCGTTATCAGCGACATTCAAAATATGTTTGAGTTCTAAAATTCTATTCTATTATTTATTTATTCAGTGTAGAGCCAGAAGAATATTTGATTCATCTTTATGCTAGCTGCAGGCCCTGTTCACAATAGGCTCTAAAAAAAGGTTTGTTGGTCTAGGGGTATGACTCACACTCATGCTCTCAGTTTTATATTGGCAGTTAGGGCTGCTGATAAGGGGTTCAAGTTCTAGCATCTAATGGGCCCTTTAGCCCATTGTCTTCTGCAGAAATATTACGTGATATATATGTGACAAATCTTTATTTGTTCTTGTTCATGGACCTGAACAGCACTCAACAGTTTATTCGCCCCCCCATATTTGGCCTGTTTTGTGCCGTATTCTATGCTTAAAGGCAAAGTTAGAATCGGAGCAATATGTAATCTTGTACACCAACATTTTCCTTGAACTAGTGATTACATACAGAGTGGGGTATAAACAGAGGAAGAAGAGGTGAATTAAAAGAAACACTTAGTGCATTTTGGGAACCCCCCAGCAGCCTAGGCCTATATGGCAGCATGGCTAAGGGATGGTTCTGGGTCAGGACCCAAACTATGATCTTGATCACACTGATGACACATTTTCAGAACATTTAGTACCTTGTGCAAGACACTGAATCCCTATGTGGACTGAAGGAGCTGGGCATCAAAAAACAAAGTCCCAATTTGTGGACTGTTGATTTGAAAGAAATGCACAAACACATGCACGTCTTCACTAATGTTCTATTTAAGTTTTTTTTTGCCTAAAATTTGATTTGCATTCATTTTCCTGCCCTGTCACAGTTTGCTGTAAAAATAGATGCGCTTGGACAATAGACTATTATTTCTTACATTGTTCTGCCAGTGCAGATGAACAAGTTTTTTGTCTCCTAGATTTGTCTACAAGATTTCTGCTTCATCGCCAATAAACTGTAGGTAAAAAGCATGGAAAAACTGTTTTCAGAAATATTTCCCTGTTTAGATATTAAAGACAGCTCTGTAAAAGGCTCTAATTAGGGCAAATATTTTAAAAGTAGCAGTTTACTGTGAAAGGTTTGGCATAACAACAAGTGGTGCCGCGCAAACCCCACCTCCTGCAGACGTTTTAGCTGATTTGAACATTGTCTGTCTCAAAAACGTGTCACTCTCCAGACATTGATTCACCAAAATAACACAGAGATCCTTTTGTCCTCGCCAATAATTTTCCTCTGAACTGTACATTGAGGTCAATGTCACCGAGATTTGAACTCGTCCGAGCTTTTCAGTAGATTCATATATGGTGTGAATTTGAGCTTCCTAGCTCTACATTGTTCTTAAGTTATCCGTTCACAAGATTTTCAGAAAAATTTGACCTATGACCTTGAACCTTGGCAAAAATTTAATCAGGTAAACAAACAAATAAGACATAGAGACAAATATACCAGAAAT
Organism: Bujurquina vittata; assembly: GCA_015106715.1. NCBI lineage: Eukaryota > Metazoa > Chordata > Actinopteri > Cichliformes > Cichlidae > Bujurquina > Bujurquina vittata. The sequence goes on along the minus strand of VUQK01043669.1, from coordinate 55,061 downwards.
AATGCCTCGTTCCCCCCTCTGGGGGCGGGGTTACAAATCAGCTGTGGCGAAGTGTATGCAGGAATGGTTTGAGAAATGAACATGGAACTTGTTACTTTTTTCTGAATCTACACGAGATTTCATTGTAAATACAAATAGAATGAAGCTTTTCACAGGTATTTTTAAAGACTTACAAGGGGTGAGTGAAGTTTTTCTTTATTTCAGATGGAAAGGATGAGTGATTCCTGTTTTCGAAATCAAAAATGAAAACTCCCCAAACATCACCAGAATCTGATGATGTTCATGTTAAATGACACAAGTACAGCATAACTTTTATTAGGTCTCTCTGCCCCACGAGCCCCATCCCCACACCCCTGCCTACAACCCACCACACACTCTGAAAACACATTACACACTTTGACCAAACTGACCCACACACAGTGACCAAAGGGACCCACCAGCACTGCAATAACAAAGTAACAATGTGACAGAAAGACATGCAGATGGAGTCATGGAGAAGATGGAAGAAACAGCTGAGAGTCCAAATTGATTCTAATAGTCTTTTGCACACACACACACGCGCGCGCACACACACACTGACTAAGTGAGAACACACATAGACACGCCCTGACCCCAACCCCACATACACACAGGTAATGAACAGAGTGACAAACAGTAGAAATGACAGAGCTGTATGGAGACGGAGTGTCTGGCACCATAAGTAAAGTCCACTGTGTTACTTTGTGTTTGCGTTTCTGTATCACTCAGCCTCTTTGGTTTATTACTCTCTTATTTATCAGCACTAATGAGCTCAGAACGTCATGGCCTCACCTAGCTTTTATACAGCAGCCAGAGTGAAGAAAAGACATATATTTCCATCAGTCATTTTTATCACCTATATATTAACAAAGTGAGAGACGTTGCTGGTTATATGAACATTTTCTTCAGTTCTAAATACTCTTTTAATAATGTTGTAAACAGTGAAACTTGAGCCCGTTCTCAAAACTTAGCCAAGCATTTTCTGATGTCACCATTTTTTTCTATTAAAGAAAACTAAGTGGATGAAAAAAATCTTTTGGTCCCAGCTTTTCATTCAAGTGCCAGGCATGGCGATGGGTTCCAAATATAACATGAAGTAAGCAGCTCTAATGGTGCCTTAAGTGGGGTCTTGTTTCATGTTTGAGTCCATTTGAGTGTCCTCTTACGTCTTGTCTTGTCTTTCAGGTAAATGGATATAAGTTTTAGTTCTTCAGGTTTTCATACATTTTAGTTCATACTAATTAGATATGTCAGGAAAAAGCTCTCTCTGCGTTGTGCTCAAGTTCCACTTTCCCCCTCTTGGTCTTGCTGAATGTTTCCAAGGAAAGACAAGGTTGATACATTTGGAGTTTCAACAGGAATGTAGGGGATGCCAGGCATAAGCATTGTGGTGACCGCCTAATGGGTCCCTCCCTCTGGATTTTACATTCGGGGTTCCCTCCCCTAGCCTTTGTCTAAGGACACCTGACCTACAAGGCAGAATTCGGGTTTGAGTTTGGAAGCGCCTTACCCTTTGCCACTCATATCTTTTCCTACAAGGCAGCAGGGGGCTGATTGGTGAGTACCAGGATGTATCCACACACTGGTGGGTCTGCACGCTACACCTCTGGGACTCAGAGAGAGAGAGAGAGAGAGAGAGAGAGAGAGAGAGAGAGAGAGAGTTTCTGCTTGCTATATCTGTAGCCTAAACATACGTACTAAAATTGTTCATATGAAACATTTTACTGGTAGCTCTTCAGAGACTTGAAGAACATATGTTTTGATATGTGATGACCTGAGACTTAACTGCTCAGTTCTGCCAAGGTATTTTATTTCTGTAAGACCTTTGAAGACAGACCTGTCAGGGGTGATCTCCTAAAAACACCAGAGTAATCATCTGAAAAGAACACTTTGGACCTTTGCGTTAATTTTTCAAAAGCTTGCTGTCTTTTTCTTTTGTTCCCGTTTCTGAAGCATGTTTTAAAAAAAGCCTAAGTACACCCTGCCTGACCTTTGCGTTCACGCACACACACACGGTTTGGTAGCTCTGCCAGCAGCTCTGTAATGTTATCAGTCATTTTTTTTCATCGCACCAGGCTGCAGTGTTTACTGGAGTGCCGCCAACAGCCGGCTGCGTATAAGTATGTTGTCCAACGAAAGAGGGAAACACCATCATATTGTCTGACTCAAGCATAATATAAAGCGCTCTGTCTCTGTACAAGGCGTAACCTGGATTGTTAAACCATATTTGTTCATAGAGTAGTTGAACAGTAAGGATCACTGATCAGCCACTGTGCAGAGGAAGCTGATTTCTGTTGTCACTTTGACAGACTGCTGGAAAATAATGTATGTAAAAACAATACAGAAAGCAAAATTGATCATACTCAGTGCTTATTCATGTAAGCGTCACCCTACAGTGTAGATAATTTTAAAAACATTAGTTTTGTATTGAAACATTTTAGTTTTAGTTAGTTTTAGTTTAGTTAGTTTAGTTTTAGGTTTTTGTTTTACTTCATTAAAGAGAAAAAAGGTTAAAAAAAAATCCAAAAAAATACCTAAATTTGCTCTTTGCCCACATTCAGGGCTCTTACCACCCCATGACTGACTGAATGCTTCATTCACACTGGCCGTTGCTTCATGCGCGTTGCCTCAAACATGACTTGGTATCCACCCACTTTGCACTGCAAATTGTTATTATTCCTGTGATCGCGCTGAGTAGCTGAATTTAATGGATATTCTCTGGCCTCAGGTCACTGCATCACTGCCAGTCTCTCCCTAACCTGAAAGAAGAATTCAGCACTCTGGTAAAACCAACATGATATTTAAGCTCCAGCACAAATAAAGTGCAATTAATTTATTCCTTATGTCTCCTAAAGATGTAACACTAAAGCACCAAAAAGGAGAATCATTTGATCAATGTACACTTAAAATGAATGAATGAATAAATAAGTTACATTACATTGACTCTGATTACATATCACTGTTAGTTTGGAACTGTGGAATAAAAATTTGCAATTAACACACAATTTGGTGGAAAATATCCTGAAAAGGTAACCCCCCCCCCCCCCCCCCCCCCCCCCCCCACCCCCACCCCCCCCCCCAACACCACAACACCCAA
>VUQK01043669.1:36479-47925 GCA_015106715.1 Bujurquina vittata | reverse complement strand
ACCTGATGTGTGTGTGTGTGTGTGTGTGTGTGTATTAGGGGGTCTGTTTAGACCTCTGATCACCACATATACTCCGCTGGGCCCCCGCAGTAAATCACACACACACACACACACACACACACACACACACACACACACACACACACACACGCACAGCTTCCTTAAATCTCCAACAGTAACACACCCTGATTAGTCTCATCCGACAGTTGCTAATGAAGTCTAATTAATGAGCCCAGTGTGTGTCTACGTGTATCGCTCTTAGCAGCCAGCTGCCCCGACCCCCTCCCGCACCCCCCCTGGGAAATCCGTCCCCTATCTCTCTCTTTCTTTTTCCTTCTGTTTTCATTTCTTCCTCACTCACTCCTATGTCCTCCTCCAATCTTGGACTTTCTCTGTCTTACGCTCCAGGTCTTCTTTTTCTCCCTCTTCCCACTGTGCCAATCCCTCATCTTTCCGTGAATGTATATATCACTCTCTTCCACTTTCCTTTACTCTCCAAGATCTTCCCCACCCCCTTTACTTCTCTACTTTTGTGGTTCATTTCATTTGAGCCAGACAAATTACAAGCAAACTAGCACTGTAAACATCTGTCTTTCTGTCTGGGACCAAAATATCCACAAAACTAAAGCCAGATCCATGTGAAATTTGCTTTGCATGTCTGCACTCTTAAGAGGAAGAGACTTTTTTCCCTCTTTTCTCTTGACAACATCATTAAGGCAAACTTGGATTAGATAAGCATATGTATTGTGATGAACCCACTCATTTGTTCATGCAGGGACACACATAAAAGTTGAGTCACAGTTAGACTGTGCCGGACCAAGTCATTTCCAGTCTGTGTCAGTTCTGTTGATTGTCGAAAGAAAAAAGGATCAAGTGGAGGTCCAAGGACCTATTAAACATGTTGGATATTGGCTGCACTGGAAATGATGCCTCTGACATCATGTGTAAACAGGAAGCACAAACACAAAACAAACACAAACAAAGAAAGATATAAACACTGTTAAATATGTGAGTGAGCTGTATGTGCTCAGAAAAAGAGAAGAGCTTTTTCTGTGTCAATTCAGTCAAGTTTGAATTTTTTTTTCATCCGCCTTGTCATCCACATGAAGTGCCTCTCCTCTGTTATTCTGTTCCTTTTCAGTGCGGACTCGAGTGTAAATTGTTTAAAACTGAAAGGATGGAGGATGTATGTGGAAGGAGGATGTTGATCGGTGGAACTGTTAATACATGTTTTTACTGGGAGGTATTGCCCAGATTAGAGGGAACGTGATGTTGATAAACTGGACATGACTTTCCATTTCAGGAAGAGATAATCACGTTTGCAATCTTGAAATGCAGAAAAAAAAATGACGGGATGGAAAGAAAGGAGGACATGTTGTGTGTGTGTGTGTGTGTGTGTGTGTGAGTGTATCTGGTTAACCTTGGTGGGTTTCATCAGTGGCCCAAGGCCAGCAGGCTGGGGATGAAATAGGAGGCCAGGGGCCACAAATTTATCCCGGACAAGGCCTTCTATGATTAATCCTCTTGGACACACATGTACATGCACACACGTGAACACAGGCACACACGCACAAATGGGTAAAGACATTTACACATGGACAACAGTGGGCAAAATTAGTCATGCACATACTGCATGTACAGAATTACGTAATAATGCAAACAAAAGGACACATACCAAGTGTGGACCTTGTCTTACCCATGCACATGCGCATGCACCCACCCACCCACACAAACATGCACATTCACAACATTCGTGTCTTTCTCGTTCTCTTTTTACAGTTAAAAACATCATGACCCCCTCAATGATTGAACTGGTGTAAAATCACCTTTTTTTTAAAAGACTTTAAAATTTGTCTTTAGAATACAAGTATGTGAATAACACATACAGTAGTGGCCAAAACAACAGTGATTATCATTTTTGCAGTAATCGAACAAACTAACATCCATGGAGAAACTGCAAATGTCCAGAACAGGATTTCCGGGAAGCAATCTTAGAATAACAGGATTGCTGGGGAGGAAAAGGCGAGATCGGCCATATTTAATTAGGCATGATTTCAACAATTTCACAAAAATTATGACTTACTAATGAGTTACTTAAACAAAATTGTCTCAGTCTTTCAACAGTCGCATCAGCTGTGTGATGCTGCATCACCTATACATGTTTTATAACCTCCCAAAGACTTGTGTGTGTGTGTGTGTATGTGTGTGTGTGTGTGGGGTTATAAAACAGATCAGTGAACATCATATAGGGTCATCTTTACCCTGCCACCCACCCTCCACCCTTCACACTGAGGAGGGGTTATCAAGTTCTTTGCGGGGTGACCACTCTTCTCACTGTAATATTAACCTACTTCTACCCAACCTAGAGCCTAAACCCTGCAAGGGGAGCACGACTGTCCCAGTCTCTGTACTCACACATATACAGGCTTCTGAAGGTCACTTAACATTTGCTTCCTTGAGCTGTCCCAAGTTAAGCAGATAATGGTCGGTGCTCTGATGCATGCTGGGTTGAGATGAAGGCAAACCTTCAGGCTTTTCTCTAAGTAGAACCTGGTGGATGTGCCCCTATATAATTTCTTCTTCATATGCAAAATGAATATAAATGAATATTAAGCTCCTTGAGGCGACGGATGATTTGATTTGGTGATATATACATATATATATATATGTGCCATAAACAACATAACAGTGATTTCTGTTATTACAGCAGTGGAGCGCAGAGGAAATGTTTGAGGATTCTAGTAAAATTCTCAGATCTGGTTTATGAATCAGCCATTCCAGTTCAAATCTGGAGGTCACGGAACTTTGCTTATTAAAAAAAGGGGGAGTTGTTTATACTGCATTGGTCCAGCCCCTTTTTCTTAAGAACTACAGTGATTTTATTTTGACCTGTTTGAACTCTTTTTTTTTTAAATTTGAAAATAGGTAAGCAATTGAAAAACATAAACAAGGCCTATGATAAATGTTGACTGATAAACATGTATATCGTATAATTCAAAATTCTTGAGCCCCCTTTTTTGCATTTTCCTAGGAAAATAGGAAATAGATGCAGCGATGCAAGCCAACAGAATTTGTACAACTCTAATGAGTTTGAAGATCAATTTTGGTATGATCACCATTATTCTTCAACACAGACTGAACTCTGAAGGAACGCTTTCTTGTAAATTATTTACGAATTCTTCAGCAGTAAATCTCCAGGCTTCTTGAAGGACATTCAAAGCTCTTCTTGTTTGCCTTTTGTTCTGTTCTCTGTTTAGATGATCCCTCTCTGCTTCAGTAATGCCGAGGTCCAGGCTCTGGGGAGGCCAGTCCATGACTGATGGCGCTCCATTGTATGTTTTTCTATCCAGGTAGGATTTTCCTGTATTGACAGTGTATTCGGGATCATTTTCATTGTTAATCAGCAATCCTGACCTCCTTTGTACATACTGATGACCAACAAACATTTTGAAACTTGAAATCATCACTCCATAAGACCTGACTGATTTTCAGTCCAGTTCTTCTTTAATTTGGCATACCTTCCTTTTTTTTAGATAGCTTTTAGATAGCTGTTGATTTTTTTTTTTTTAGGCCTGCCACTTCTTTTGCCCTCCATTTGTCTAATTTCCTCAAAATTAGTAAGAAGCAGACTGAGACATGCTGGGTTTTCGGCTAGCAGAGCTCTTTGGAATCACCTTGTTGGTGCAAAAATACAATTCTATGTGTGTCAGACTGTGTTATTGTTGACATGTTCATAGATTCAACTAAAGAAATGGGAACAAATGATGTGTTTTTGCAACAGACTTCAAGTAATCAAGTGACTGAAGATAAAGATTAAAATCAGTTCTTTGGTAAGCTGTCTCAGCGGAAGCAAAATATAAAGAAATGAGGGGTGGCTCAGACCTTTGCACAGTATTGTATTCAAATGATCATAAACGTTAATGCCATTATTGTCTGTATTATTTTACTTCATTTGCATTCAATCTTTTTTTTTTGCACCACTTTCTTACCACTTTCTTTTAAACAACATAGCATCAAGAAACTTGTTTTTGTGACAAATATGTGCACAACTGCTTTCTCTGTGAGAAAGCAGTTTTTGACAAAAGTTTCTGCAAGTTTGTTGATCCAACATCAATCAGATCTGGAGCCTGGATAATACTTGTGAACCACTCTGGTTTTTATCCCATCTGCATGTGGATTTATAGCCCCTTTCCCAACTTTGTTGCAACATCAAAAGAGTAAAAATCCCATCAATCTTACACACTTTCCCTCTGTGTCTCATTTTATTAGTTTGCTTCTCTATTACCTTCTCCCTCACACACACACACACGCAAAGTGTGCATAGGTCGGGTGCATTTGATTTATCCCACTGTGTTTCCTCCATGGCTCATTTCCATAAATCACGTCAGTGTGTTTGTAGCCAGAGGGACATTAACAAGAGGCCACAGTCCAAACACAGAGTGCATAAAACCCTGAAAACACTTCCGACACACAGTGCTGACCAGCTCCATGGCTACATCCATCAACGCACGGAGGAGGTCGGAAAATTTTCATGTGGAGACAGTGAGGAAATGTTTTGTCATCTGAAGAGCGCTGTTGAAAGAAAGTGTGTGCGTGTTTGAAGTGTGTTTGTGTCTTCCACTTTCTCAAGTTGGACCACATGCTGAGTTGGGAGAGGTCCTCCGAGTTCAGCCGAAATCCGTGCCAACGTGAATTTCCTTGCTGTGTACTGCACACACACAAGCGCTGAGGTAAAAGTTCACATACACCCAGGGTTTGTGGCTCGGGCGGCGGTCACTGCGCTCATAGAAACGACCACTTAGATGCGCCTTCCTGTGTTTTTGTCTTGAAGGCAAAGTGCTTGTTTGTGCGTTTCCCACGATGCAGTGATTGAATCAGCTTCAGCAACTCTCTACTGTCCCCCCTCCCCCGTCTATATACTAAGCACTTCCTCTTTGGCCTCAGGGGTTAAAGTTCACAGAGTAAAGTGGAGCTGGATTTTGGTTTTGAGTTTGGCCTGGACCAGTTTTACATGGACAAATCAGTCATTGCTTTTGAAGAAGCAGCCACTCTAAACATTTTACTCTTGTTCTGCTTCATTCCTGCAGTAAATCAACCATCTGAACGCTTTGATGCCATTTAGCCGAGTATTTACCCGCCTCTTGTTCTTTGGCCACCTCAAACAAAATAGTCTTTTCTTTCTGCCCGTTATTACAAGTAAACGGAGAGAAAAAGTCTAAACAAATTTGCTCCACTTTGTGAAGTAGAAATTAGATAATCATGTAGTGACTCCTCACATTTACCTCAGGAATTGCTGTAGCATGCCAGGTTGGGAACCACTGATAGTGGTTTTGGACCATAAGCCAGTTTTATAATACACAGAAGTTTTTCTGTTTTTCTGTTGTGAGGCTTAGCATAGCTGTGTTTCTATAACCTATTTTATTAAGATTGTGCATCTTTGTAAGGCATACTAAATAAACTTCTGCTTGTTCCCATACAGCTAAACAGTTATCACCTGACTTAATGTTTATTACGAAAAAGACATCTTAATGTTATTTTTAAGAAGTCACATATGATTTGACATCACTTTGAAGTGATATAACAATATCAAGTCAAAGTAATTAAGATAAGACTGCACGACTGGGAGATAGCTGAATGTGTTCCTTTAAAATTGATTACGCACAATCACAAACTGGTCCCCACAGGCACTTCTGTGGCCCTGAGCAGTGTCAACATATTGACTTATTAACTGCCTCTGTGACAGATGTGTGTGCGCGCGTGTGGATGTGCTGATTGTAATCCGTGTTGCTCCGATTAGTGTCACACAATCCCGGCATTCCCAAGAGACAAGCTGTCAAAAAGAGAGAAAAGAAGAGAACGACGAAAAAGAGAGGGATAAACAAGGGAAACCATTTTCAAAAGGTAGGAGGTAACAGAAAGCGAGCAAAGAGAAAGAAAGACGCAGGAAAGGATGGAACGGTCTGAATAAGAAATAGTAGACTTTGCATTTGATTGTTTTATATGAGAATACCACTGATTACTTTGTACTAATATGTTTTCCTATAAATCTAGAATTGCTCTTTCCCCCATCACGAGCACGTAAATTTTACACTGTACGAAAGGTAAGTTTATTAGCAGAGCACCTTTCAAAAATAAGAGAAGGTATCAGAAAACATCACGCAATATAGAACCATATTTAAATAGAATTTAAAACAATGCAATATGATGGATGATTAAAAAAAGAATTAAAAACAGATTAAATATAAAACAAGAATAAAAATTCAAGCGGTTACACTGTAGTGCGAGACATGAATCGATAGACCGAATTAAAAGCATGCAAGCCAGTGGCTGATGGTGATGATAATTATAATAAACATGTGAGCATGTGTGTTTTGTTTGATGGCAGATTTGGAAACAATGGCTAAATTTATGTAACTATAACTGACTATTCAATATAAAATACTAAGAATGAAAAGGAAACACGTGCGTAAGTGGAGAGGAGACAAAGTGATAGCAAAAATGAGCTGAGAATGACATTAAAATGAATGAAAAGAGGAAGTTATGAGCCCCATGAAGACTTAAAGGAGGGCTTGTAAATATGAGATTCCCCTTTAAACCCTCTTGTTTTAGACATGACCTGATGGAGGTGCACGTGAGAGTGCAAATGAGAACGCATATTATGGATAAAAATCTGCAATGAGTAACAGCATTACACCGTACGCATTTAAAAAATACACTAGCAGGCTAATAGTTCCAAGATAAAGCAAAACAGCTGTCACAATGATATTGATGTAACTATGCCCTCAACCACACGCACACACACACACACACACACACATTCACCTAGGTAAAAAAGAAAGAGGAGCGAAATGTTCGGGAAGACAGGAAGCACAAAGCAAGCCAGTCCAGGTGATAGTTACCTGCCCATCAAGTCTGTAATTTATTCTTTGACAACAGGGCTGTGCTGGCGACATTTACTCAAGAACAGTCTCCCGCAGCAACCCGATGGAGCCACATGACCACGCCTCTTTTTTGTCCAGCTCTTTGATCACTGCTGCCCTGCTCCTCTTAAATTGAGGTTGTGTTTGCAACCTTGGAAAGCATCCATTTCCAAGTGTGTGTGTGTGTGTGTGCCACCTAAACAGGTAGACATTCTCTCTGTGACTCAGGCTTAGGTAAGAAGAGCCGTTTAATCATGCTGACAGGGAATTGTGTTATTTCTAAAATTAGCCATGGTGAAAATACAAAAAGGCTTTGAATTCCTAAAGGACACATTTCTTTAGGAATTCCTTTGGGAGGGTCATCCTTAAATGTCCTGGAAAAATAAAATAAAAAAAATAAATAAATAAAAATAGGGTTCCCTGGCACCCTGCTGTTCTTCCAGGGCTTTGGGTCTCTTCACTGTCCCTCAGCTCGTGTGGTGCTGTGGGCTCCTCTTTCAGGCTGCAGTCTGGTTTGGGACTGGGTTGTGCTGTCTGGCCTCTGGTGGGTCTTTGGTAGGGCCCCAGGCACTGGTGGAGACCTTCCTGCATGTTTCTGGCTTGGCACACAGGTGCTCACTGCTTCATGGTCTTTGCGTCTGCGTGTGGTTTCTGTGTTATGATGTCCGGACTCTGGTGATTCTGGTGACTTTGAGGAGAGTGTGTGTGTGTGTGTGGGGGGGGGGGGTATCCTCATGATCACCACACTGCCTGGTTTTTATTTCTGCTAGTTTCTTTATCCTTGTTTAACTGTTTGGTTACTGGGTTTCACTGAGATGCATTTTGCTCCTCTTGAAGGGATTATGGATACTGGTAAAGATCACATGCATGTCATCACAGAGCTGCACAGATGCTCAGACACACGTACGCACACATATACATGCACACGCACATGCACACACACACACAAATGTATAACATGTAAAATCTTCTTTGATCTGGAGTTAATCAAGGAAGGCAATTAAAGCACTTATGCTATTTCTTTATCATATTAGACACTTAGAGCAGCTTTAGCAGAACAGCTCAGTGAATGCTTTGCCCCCACCCTAATTGTTAGTGTGTCTGCAGGTGGAAATAATCTGTTTAGCAACTTTCCTGGGACTTTGCAGACTTAGACCTACCACAGAGGCAAGAAAGTGAATAAGAATATTTCCAAAAACAGAGATGGAAAAGTACACACCTTCTTTACTTAAGTAGAAGTACAGATACTTGTGTTAAAAAAAATACTCTGGTAAACATTGAAGTACTGATTCAACTTCTTTACTCAAGTAAAAGTGAAAAAGTACATGCTCTGAATTGTACTTCAAATGTACCCACGAGTAAAATAGCTCTTTGGAAGACATTTCTTTCTATTTTTGTACAAAGCTAACTGATCCTTGTGCTTTATTCATATAACAATAAAATAATATTAGGACATTTGAATGCAGATATTATTGCAATCTAAAGTCTAATTCTAATGAATACAGTCAGCTTGAGTACATTTCTTCAGCTGTTATTTTGGACACAAGCAGTGAAAGGGAAATTAAAAAAAAATAGCTCTATCCTCTGTTGCCTACATTGTAGAGGGTGACTCTGCCTCCAGACCTAAACACAAAAATTAGTATAGTCAGGGTTTAAAGTGGGATTTGGCAGGTGGGGGAACCCTAAGTTAGGTTGGAGTGGCTCCACGTGGGGAAAAGAATCACAGCTTTCTATTGAGAGCTCCAGTAGATTTCATTTGTGTACAGGCTGTTGATGTAAGCAGCTGTTTGACAAGCTGTCATCTCCTACACTGACCATATACTGTTTATACTGTCTTTATACTGGACAGCATACAGTTGGAATAAATTGAATTGAGTGAATGAATCCAAACATCATCAGCTTAAATGCGAACTCATCTCTGCTACACTTGATGTAACCTAACACCGACCTTGAACAGCACAGCCACTGTGCACCAGTCCAACACAGAGCTTTACTGCAAATTAACCACAATAGCACAAGCTAAACTGTTTATCCTGCACTAAACTGCTGAGTATTTTCATGCAACCTTTGAAAGATTTAGCTATACCTCAGTTTGTTTTGCAGGACATAACTCCACATCATCCACAGGTCCAATATCTCACTGAAAAATGGCGACATGTAAGCTTGCTAACTTTCCAGTTTATCAAATGTCACTAGCAGTCCTTACCTTCAAATATAACCTCCTCTCTCTCTGGGAAACACAGAGGCAGTAACTTTAGCCAGCAGACACACTGTGTGAAAAACTGCACGCAAACAGTTTGTATGTTTGCTGATATTTGCTGTTAGAAACGTTGCATTTGAAATTACCTGCCCCTTCTGCTCCCCCTTCTCCAGTAGCACTAACTAGATGCTGAAGTACCGCCACGGCAGCTTACAGCTTGCACTCGCTTTGGCCCACTTAAACTCCTGAACACAGTGCTATAAATGCTACCTAAACTATATGTTTTTGCCTCTTTCTCCTCTTTGTGTGCAATAAGCCTCAGTGATGGAGGCTACACAGAGAAGATTAGCTTGTACGTGTTATTGTTCCCTCTATTTAGGCTCAGATCTGACTGATGTTCGAAGGCCCGCAGTGACGTGAAATGATAACCTCCCTCAAATATGTTAAAACTGTAAAAGGCCTGTTTTAAAAATGTAACAAGTAGACAATACAGATATTTGGGTTAAAATTTAGGGAGTAAAAGTAAAAAGTCAGAAAAACAAATACTCAAGTATAGTACAAATACCTGAAAATTATACTACAGTACCAAAGTATGTGTACTTTGTTGCTTCCCACCACCTTTTTAAGCCCAGTGTAGCACTCGATTGCACATTACTAAAACTGTCTGGCTCTGAAACAGGATTGATTAACCAATTTGTGTAACTTCATTACGATTGCAACCATAACTGGACAGATGAGAACACACCAAAAAAAGAATCACATACATTTCAAAGAATGCATGCCCACAGTGTTTTTGGCCTGCTGTGTTTTGGAATTGTAGTGCAGAAAGGGCATAACCACTGGACATGAAAACTTAACTTTATGGAGAAATATTTCCTTACCTGACAGTGGCAATAGTTTCACCTTCACCAGTTTAGCTTATAAGCAATCCCAGTCAGACATTTAGGAACTGTGTGTGTGTGTGTGGGTGTGTGTGTGCGCGTGTGTCAGTGTGAAGTGAAGGTCTGGCATCCCCCTTTCCCCTCCAGGGGCCAAGACCAAGCTGTCGCCTCACTCATCCATCAGTGACAACTGAGAAAGAGAGAGAATGGGGAATGGAGAGAATAGGGTTTTTTTTTAATTCACTTGTAGCACAGCAGTGGGGGTGCTGAAAGAAAGACATGAGATATTTGAGCATGATGGCAGGATGAGCTATAAAATATTACAAAAATGGAGATGGAAGAACGTGAATGGAAGCAGGGAGAGGAGTTGAGGAACAAAGAAAGATAAAAAGGGGAAAAAGAGATGAGATCAAAAGGAAATAGCAGAGATTGTGAAATCAAGATGACGAGATGGGAGTTATTGACAGAAAAGGGATGTGAACATGTGGATTTGTTAGCTGCTGACAGAACAACACAGTGGTGCTCATGTGATTAAACAGGTCTGTGAAAATGAGTAAAAACTTCTTCTATGTATTTCTCCATTCTATGAATATCCTCATCTGTTGACAGATGTCTTTGTTCCACTGAAGTTTAAGATGCAAACCATGTGCTAGCACTCTATAAAGGACCATCAGAGTGTTGTGAGATGTTTAACATAGAAAGCAGAAGTAGGAAAAATGTGCTCAATCAAACCGAGATCAAGGAAAATGTATTACAGTGATCACGACAAACAAGGATTGTGTCTGCCCACGATTTGCGAGTGGAAAGGCTGATTACGATGGAAATTCAGAGTGTAATTAAATTCATGTTATGTACTCTAGATAATATGTTTAAACTGGGAACTCATTAGAAAGCTGACTTGCTGCTCCATGCTAATCTGTTAAAGCCCAGTCCCCAATCTAGGAAGTAATCTTAGGAACAAAGACCCGAAAGATAAAACTCCACCTTGCTGATTAGTGTTTATTTTGTGATTTTTTATGTAATATACCTCCTTTAAAAGGACGACGTAATGCGTGTGTAACATCAGAACTACCTGGAACAAAATTCTCTAAGAAAGAATTTGTACAAAAAGCAAACAAGAATGTCAAACATGCTGACAGCAACACCTCCTACTGTCCTCTCGGCCCAGAAGGGAGAATTTACACACACATCTTGGGGGTCCTCCTCCCCTCCATATTGCCACCGTGCCTCTGGCAAGCTGTAAAGCAGCAGGGTCGTGAGTTTTTGGGGTGTGGATGATACGAGCTATTGACCGCTGCACTGCCGTCGCTGCCATAGCTAAATCGACAAGATGGCATCTCCCTGGGAGCGACATATGTTTTACTGTCTGTCTCGGTCTTTCTTACACACACACACACACACACACACACACACACACACACACACACACACACACACAATGTCCC